>JAJTUV010002364.1:0-152022 GCA_021653895.1 Mastomys natalensis | reverse complement strand
GCATGGAATGTTCAGTCCCTTGTTCCTTGACTTGCTCTTGCGACTTTAAACAACCCTCTTACCTTCAGCATTTTGCCATCATGACTTCTGCTGCCTTGTGCTTATGCTCTTGATCAGCTTGCCTTCACTGTGTTGTTTTGCTTACCGAGAGAGAATCGGAAGCAGAGGAGATGCTCGCCTATCACACTGGCTCCAGACACCCAGACTCCTCTCCTGTGCATTTCCACACGGTGCATTTCTGCTTATGTTATGAAGTTTTTTGTTTTTTTTTATTGGAAATTTTTATTGGAAATTTTTTTTACATTTCAGATGTTCTCTCCTGTCTGCCTCTCTCAGAGCTTCTGGTCCTGGGGTCTGCCTTTGTCACGTCAGTCTTTGGATGCTCTTTTCTAAATCTTGGGCTCACTGGTTACCACAAGCTGTGAACTTTAGTCCACAAGATAATTCTGGCTCCAGTTCATGGGAGATTTTATTTTGCTGCTATGCTATTTCAAATATTTGGGGGGCTAGAGAGATGGCTCAATGTTAAGAGCCCTTGCTGCTCCTACAGATCAGTTCCAGCACCCAAGTCAGATGGCTCACAACTGCCTGTAACTTCAGCTCCAGGGCATATGATAATTCTTCTGGGCTTTTAGCACTTCCACATACATGTCACACACACACACATTCACACACATGCATATATGCACATGTGAACACATACATACATTTTTAAAAAATAAATCTTTTAAAAAGTAAAAAGAGCTTGTCTGGAGCTATTCCTGGCCATCCTGTGGTCATACAGACAGCCTGATTCACATGTGTCTTTGGAGACTTCTGAGCTCATTGTTCCAACCCCAGAGGTGACTAGTGTGTTGTCTGTGTAATAGTTTGACTGACTTTCTGCCTCTTCTGCTGGATCTCCTCAGTACTTGAAGCTGATCATTCCCAGCCAAAGCTCCTCTAACTCTACTGGAAGAAACCCAGGCAGCAACTTCCTGGGCACCCATGCTCCTGCTTCTGCTGAACATCTTGTTCAGAACATGCGTGTGCTCCAGCCATCTGTGTCAACCATGGCAATGCCCCTCTGTTAATATACCCCTGGCCTGTTTGCCCTCATGCCTGCATCTCCATGCTAAAGCCAGTGCATGTGTCACTGCTTATCTGGACTAGAGAGAGTCCATCATCCCTGTCCTTGGAAATCTTGAGCCAGGCTCCTGAATGGGCCCCACTTTACAGCATGGCACCTCCAAGACCTCCAAGGATGGTCTCTGGGGTCCCGATGACTGTTCTGTGATTCTCAAGCCTTTCCCTGGCCCCCTGACATTCCTCCCCTCCTGGTCAGTCCCCAGGCTCTAGCCCATGCCTTGTCCAGGATTGACTTATGTGTTGGTTTTACTTCACTAAAAAAGGGAGTTGAGAGAAAAGGTTATCTTGGTCCACATAGTTTTGGACCATGATCTGTTAGTACTGTTGCTTCCAAACCAAAGGTAAGGAGGTCACAGGTCATGGCGGAAGCACCCAGCAGAGGAAAACTTGCTCCCCCATGACCTGAAACCAAAAAGAAAAAGGAAGGGACCAGGCTGCATCTTCCCTTTGAGGCCCCATCCCCAGTTACCTCAACACCTTCCTCCTCTCAACCTTCATCTGGAGGGAGAACATGACACTAGAGGCCGAGCCTTGAACAGACGGGCCTTGAGGAAGTCTAGATCCAGCTGCAGTGTGCTCCTTTTCACACCACAGTCTGGCCTTGGCTGTCATAAATCTAATATGACTGATCTCCTTTTTTATGCTTCCCAAAATTGCTCCCTCATCAAATAATAATTACTGATGGCTGTTCACCTGTCCTGACCCATCACCCACCTTACTGCATTGCCTACTTCTTGCCTTTTTACAGCAACTCCTTAGAACAGCCCACCCCACCTTGTGCATATGTATGTTTACATGTATGTGTATGCACTACGTGGAGAGTGTGTGGGGGGGGAGGTTGCTGTACAGAGGCAGAAGTTGATGTCAAGTATCTTCCTTGATTTCTCTCAACCAAAAATGTTGAGACAGGATCTCTTATTTGAATCCTGAGCTCCTAGATTTGGCTGGTGTAGCCATCAGCCTGCTCTAGGCATCCTTGCCTCTCCTTCTGATCCCTGAGATCACAACATGCTGCTCCACCCGATCATCACCTGCTTAGGTCTCAGTGAGCTAAACTTGTTCTTTACACTGCGTGGCAAGCACTTTTCCCACTGAGCCACCTTCCTAGCCCGTAGCCTGTTCGTGGCCGTGAATCACAGCATAGTTTGTGTAATGTCCAGAACCCTGATGCTTTAATCATTGATTGAGATGGTGATGATGATGTCACATTTATTTGCCAGAATATTCAATTAACTAAAACATCTCTATCAATCATTCCTTAACTATTGCTTACTGAAAACCCTTGCACAATTAGTTTAGACAAAGAGTTTATTAATTAGATGATACCTAAAAATGATACCCAAGGAAAATCTTTCTCTAGCTAGACACAAGCTTTAGGATAGCATCTGGGACTGACAGACTGGAAGAAACTCAGGAGACTGGTCCCAGCAACCCTGATCAACCTCCTTTGCACCTCTCAGCTGCATAGCCTGACGTGGCAGGGAAAGAAGGTTCTCAGAATCACAACTTCTGGTTTACATGCTAGAAAAAAACAGCACTCTTGTGTTAACAGTAGTAAAACAGACATATACATAGTGCTCCACATTTTAAAGTAAACTAGGTCTATATAGACATGTGATCTCCACTGCCAGAAGCTGCAGAAATCTTAGCCACCATGGAGGTGGCTTGTCAAAGACGAGTTTATTAACAGTTTGTCAGGTGCAGTTTCTTTTTCTTTTCCACAATAATTGCCCTGCAGTGAATGTGGACATGAACAGTCCATCTATGGGAAATGGATGCCCCTGCTAAGAACCTGCATGTGGATGAGACAGGAGGCCCAGGTGAGGATGCTGACAGGTCTTCCTGGCTTCCACTCAGCATGCCTCTCTTTTGAGACAAGCTCTTGCTCTACAGCCTAAGCTGGCCTTGGCTTCCAGTTCTCAGTCCTTCTCCTGAGGCCTCTCCCAGTGCTGCGATTAAAGGCCTGCCCTTCCACTCACCTTTAAACCTCAATGTTATTTTTGGATGGAAGAAAGCTAGTGAAAAACTCAACAGAGGTAACAGCTAAGTGGTCAGCAGTACTGTTCTTATCTCTGGGTGTGAGATGGGGCTTGGGAGCCAAACTCTCAACTGTGTTCTTAGGGTCAAAACTCAGAGCAGCTAGGACCCAAAACCCCACCCAAGAGAGCATCCAACCAGCAGCGACATCACTTGCCACTTCAGCAAGGTATACACACACACGGTGTGGATGGAAGCTTCCATCCCTGAGTCTCTGGGGAAGTTCAGAGAAGCACCTCTCTGGGACACTGAGTTCCTTCAGGAGAGAGAATACGGAACAGGGCTCCTGCCATCAGGGTCTCAAGAAGCCCATCCTGGATCCCTCCTGCTTCAGCGCTTCTTCATAAGATAGGATCACAGCTGCCTCTCATGGATGTTATGAAGATTTGGAGAGGTGAATGAGTAACAAATGCTTATGCTCAAGGGAATCAGTCCCTGTGGGAGAGTCAGGTCAAATGTGGAAACCTTGCTGACTCCTGCGCTGCTGAAGGGTGGGTGTCTGGCATGGCCTGGCATGGCGTGGAGTTCTGATATTTCTCATGAATTTCACGTATGATGTATTTCTTTTCTTGAGTGTTTTGGAATTTTGCTGTTATCTTTGTGGAAGTTCTTCGAGTTGAAGTTGAGCTCTTCCATGGGGACTTGCTGTTTTTAAATGGTCACCAACCTGCAGTCACTTTAAACGGAGCATTCAGCCCAGCTTTCTGTGTCACACAGGTAAGCTGCTTTATCATTGTCTGTCCTATTCACTTGGGACAGGGTCTCTCACTAAATGTGAAGCTAACTAGGCTGGAGGCCACCAAGCCTCAGCGATCCTCCTGTCTCAACTGGCAAGCAATAGATTTTAAGTATGTACACAGCCACGCCCACCTGCCCCCTTCTCTCCCCCTCCGTTTTAACATGGGTGGTTGGGATTTGAACTCAAGTCCTCATGTACAAAAAGTTCTCCTACCCACTGAGCCATCTTTTTTCTTCCTCCCAGCCTTTTCTCGTCTTTTTGATTCATTGAGACATAATATTTGTGCATCTTTAAGATTTACAATGAGGCAATTTGAAGGATGTATATCACATGAAATAATCAAAGCAGAGTAATCAACATTTTGGACTCAGCAAACATTAATTCTTGTTATGGATTTACAATTTCCTAGTTTTTGACAAAAGCTAAAAAGACACTTGGCTGTAGACAGGAAAAGAAAGAAGAAACATTAGCCATACTGCCCTGTCCAGGCCAGGGTTTGAGTCATAATTTACCTCCTCCAGGTGCATGGAGGTCCACATCTGGGGAGAAGTCAAGCCTCAGGGATGTCACAACCAAGAGGCTTACATGACACTTAGCTTTTCTACTAGAGAACTTTCGATAACCCGTGTGTGCTCCTAGACTAGGATGCACCCAGCAAACAGTACTGGTTTTCTTCAGTACTGTCCACGGAGAGCCAAAGGTAGTAGAATCCACTGCAGCACAGCCAGATGTAAGCAACAAATCAGTAGTGAGCACACCGAGATCCAGAGGAACAAAGGAGAGAAGTATCTAAAAGAACGCCATTAACGAAATACTTCCTATGACTTCTGCAAACAGGACTTTGATGAAATATAGACTTTTAGTTTTTCTGAAGTGATTGCCTGCTAGACTTAAAAGTACAGCATAACTAACTGTTAAGAAACTGACTCCTTCTAGAAGAGAAAGTCTAATTCTGGAGAAGCAGCCTGCTTGGATATATTGCTTCATCTTGCTTTGCTTAGGAATGCTGTTACTGATCACTACTAAGCAGAATCTCAAAGCCATGGGTTTTGTAAAACTGTGGTATTTTATAGAAATGTGGAAGATGAACAAGGAGGGCTGGGAGGATGAAAAGATAATTTACAGAATAAACTGGAACAATAACTTTAATGGTCTTCATCCATCCCTGTAAATCAACACTCATGTCCTGCAGGCCAAGCTGCTGCAAGGGAGCTTGGCCTCACTCTGTCCCTCTGGAAGCAGTGGCAGTGCTCGGACTGGTGCCACGTTATGCATTTGGAAGAATGATTGCGTTATAGAACCCACTCCATGCTTTCCGCTATCCCTACAAAGGAAGCACTGAAGAACATTTGAACTGATTTAAATCTGAAGCCTTTCTACAACTCAGACATCCCCCAGATGAGTCTGATACCTGCTTAATCCAGCTCTGGTGTTGGGTGGAAAGGAATTATATTTTCCACCCAATTCTTACATCAGAGCAGTACAGAAACTTCACGCTTTTTAAGGACCCCTTTCTAGAGAGCCATGGCTGACAAGATCCTCTGAGTGAAACTGCTCATCAACACTGAAGAGGTCCCCTCATCCCTCGCTTGCTAAATGTGCTCATTAGTAAGCTGGCCGTGAAGTTAAGGAATGCACAGGATCCTGCAGGCAGTGATAGCCAGACCCTGGGAGGAGATGAACACCAGATCCCACTTTTGCCAAGAAAGTATAACTGGAACTTCGAAAGGTGAAGTTTCTCCAGGAAAGTAGATGAAGGTCTGTTTCTGGAGGAATCTAAAGAGACGGCTCCCACAAGGGTAGGGTCCTGCAACCATGATGGATGGAATACAGAAAAGCACAGGCAGGAGACATGCCGGTGTGCACTCTGGACTGGGAGTGGGGAGTGACCTCTCCCATAGGAATATGCAAGCTCAAGTCTAAACTGCCCTGCCGTGCAACCTAGATGTCTGGGCTGAATGCTGTCTGAAGTGGCTGCAGGTTGGTGTCATTTAGAAGCAAGTGAGAGCCAAGTCCCTATGGAGGACCTCAATGTCAACTCAAACAATCCTCACACAGATAACTTTCTAGAACAATCCAGCAAATACTCAAGAAAAAAAAATGCATCATGAGTGATCATCAGAAATATCAGAACTACATGTCTGTGCCAGGTACTTCAGGTATGGAGAGTGTCAGGCATGGAAGAGCCTGTTTACCATGTTAAAAGAGAAGATAATGGAGCCAAGGGAAGACAGAAAGACAGACATCAGGATCCCAGCACTGAGTGGGAGGTAAGATGATCAAGAGCTAAAAGTCAGCCTCAGCTAGATAGCAAATTTGAAGCCAGCCTGGGCTACATGAGACCCTGCCAAACAAAACGAAATACCTAAAACTGAACTGGCTTGATGGGAACTGGCTTGCCTTTAATCCAAATTAGATTGTAGTTAATAAGAAAAAAGTGAATGGAAGGAGGGTAAGTCCACGGAATGAATTAATGAAGCCAGAATATGGGGACTATGGGTTAAGGCAGGGCATGAAGCAAGAAGACCAGACATAAGGCAGTTTGAGACACAGGGCACTGTAATGAAGAGAATGGAATGGATGCGCCATTAAAAGACAAACTTCAGACATGTTGGAAGACTCGTACTTAGATTCGATAAATAAATGTAATGAATTCCAACCCAAATGGGAGTAGGAGAGGACGGAACATCTGTCTGTCTGTGGTACATGTATGTGTTTATATGGGTGTGTGCATGGGCGTGTGGAAGCCAAAGGTCAACTCCAGCTATCCTTCCTCAGACTCCGTCCACTTTATTTTTTGAGAAAAGATTTTTGTCCCAGTCAGCTTTAATTGTCAAAGCAATGCAGCAGTGGATGATGACCAGGCTTCGTGGACTTAGAAGAACATGTAAAATATAGGAGCTACTGCCTGAGCATTGTGCTCGGTAGGAATTGGTCTGGGTAGCTTTAATGCCCAACATGAGTGCTGGAGATTCCTCCGAAGACTGACTTTATCCATTTGCCTGGCTCTCTATGCCAGGTGTGATCTGCTTTCTCTTGTCCCCTCTCTCACTAGTGTATCACCCCCTTCCACTTGTGTGTTCCAACTCCAGAACCCTTGCGTAGAGCAACCATCACCTCTCAGACTCCTGTTTTCTCCTCCACAGGTCCATGCCCATTTTCACTCTAATAGTCAGTTTTCCAGGATGTGATCAAGTGAAAGGAGAAGGAAGTTAAGCTGAATCAAGACTTCCTAGGCCATATCTCCAAGTGCCATGACAACCAAAAGACTCAAGGGACTGAGTGAGACAGGAAGAGGAGACTATCACACATGCCATGTATACAGGGCACATATAGGCAATGGACTAAGGAATCTAATAGCTTTAGAGCAGCCTGTCATAGATTACATGTTTCTACCATGCATTCAGGGTGTGATTGCATGACGACACCTTGCAAATCAGTGTTCCTATGTCAGCCTGGAAGACAGTGTCCTCTCAGGAATGGGTAGAGAACTCACAACACCAGAGATCAGTACACACCCCTGTCTTTATTTAGGAGGCTAAATGTACAGTTTTTAGTGCTAATAAAGAGTAGTAACCATAGAAACACAGCATTGATCAATTCCACTAGCAAGAAGAAACTTTCTGTGGAATGATTTGACATGCTGTAGCAAGTACTTCTGCCTGAAGATCTGTCTCCTATGGGTCTGAACTATTCAGAGGCATGGGGATCTGCTAATGTAACAGGCAACCCAGTTAATAACAAGCATAGAAAATTTGATTAGAAGTTTAAAAATACTCAGTACAAAAATGCAAAAAAAAAAAAAAAAAAAAGAAAAGAAAAAGAAAGAAATGGTGGCAACTGACCAAACCATCTACAGTTAAGGAGAGCCACAAGAGGCACGATCAGTCCTGAGACTGCAAAGAAAAGAAAACTGACACACGCTGCAATTGATTCTCTGCCAAGCACTTATGCTTCATATCATTTAACCCTCATGACATCCTGAAAGTACAAACACATGCATACACACACATGAACACACATGTGCACACATACATACACATGTGCACACAATTACACACACGTATTAAAATAAAAAATAAGACAAATTTCTTATTTCTCTTACTCTCCTGAACACTTTCCCTCCTCATCAATGAAGATGTAAGGTTAGTGTATTCCTTTACCATTTATTTGTCACCAGTGCCTGGACAGGGTTGATGCTGGTGAACACCTAAGAAACCCTTGCCTCCTGTGTGGGTGTAGCTGCTACAGTAGCCAGCACCTTTGCTCTCAAGTCAAACACCCTAACACCCCTAGTTTATTAACATGTATAAAGCTTTGATAGAATCTCTGACTTTTCCCCTTAAGGCCAGTTTTCAGAGACCAAATTCCAAAATTAAAATTCTAGACCTTTCTAAATTCATATTGATGACTGGCAGTTGCTTTCTGAGATGTTTCAAGTTGGACTTCCACCAGCATGGGGACATCCTCCACACTTCTATGCACAAACTCACAGTCTCTCTCTCTCTCTCTCTCTCTCTCTCTCTCTCTCTCTCTCTCTCTCTCTCTCTCCCTAGCTGTCCTGGCATTCACATGTAGACATTCGGCCTCCACTTGTCCTCTTGCCCTCCAAGTGCTGGGCCAACTAGTTCTTGTTATAACATTTGATCATTATATTAAAAATCAGACTGCAGAGAAATCATTAATAATAAAAATGAGTGCTATTCTGCATGCCTTTTCCTATCTAGTGTCATGTCCATGCGATACAAATAATTTTAGCCACTTTCACTTTTATTTTCTCTGGAATTAACTCAGTGTTACTAAATAATAAATCCATTCTTGTCCACTGAACTTGTGTGACAGGCTTAGTATGTTCTTGTACGTTCCTGTATCTCCTCTCCCTCCCCTCTCAGCACGATAATATTGTAGCTGCTTCTCTTCTGTTTTGATTTCCTGGGTGATTTAAAATACTTGATCTAAACTTCCATGTCATATACCCTTAAATTTCAAGAGTACATTTTGATTCTTTGGTGTAGAGCAGGAAAGTGGTTTCTCTATCCTTTTCTGTGACCTCTGATAGACATCGTTTATGTGTCCAAAGCTAGCACTGTGCACACTTGTCCGGTGACTAAGCATGTCAAGATTACATCTCACTGGAAATAGGTGACTGGGACTCCTGCCTTGGTGACTGTGTAACTGGTCGTCATCACAGGACAGGACCTTCATGCTCCAAAGGCATGCTGCTGCTTACACTGGAAGAGGAAGGCCAGCACAGGTAAGGCAATGCATTCTCTCTTAATTGCATCATTTGCTCAAAATGAGAAATACTTGTGAGATTGATTGATGAGGCTATGTTAACACAAACTTGGGTTTGTAGGAAAGTGTTATTTATTAATTATAGGACAGATCTGGTTTTGATTTCTTCTATGCAAGTTTTGAAAAGTCTTGATTTCTAGAAGTTTTTCAATAAATTTCTGTATAAGTTTTTCCACAGTGAAATAATAATTTCTACAATATATTAAATGATGTCTCTAATCTGCTTAAGCAGTGATAATGGGTCAAGTCTATTTGCTTCATCAATTTTCCTAAATACTTATCATTTTAACTAGTATTTTTCAGAAGTGGAATTGCCAAGTTACAGGACATAAATCTGTTCTGTTTGTTTTTCACAAGTGGCCTTTGCTAACTGTGATGTTCAGCTTTAACTGTCAACTTAACTCAACCTAGAATTTTCTGGGAAGTGAGCCTCAAAGAGGGAGACTACATTGGGTTGGCTGGTGGGCACGTATGTAGACAGGCTGCCTTATTATTTACTGACTAGGAAGACTGTGTTCCCTGTGGGTGGCACCATTCCCTTGGCATGGGGTCCAGAACTGTGTATAAGTGAAGAAATCAAATGGAGCACCAACAAGTAAGCAAGTAGGTGAGCAAGCAAACAAGAAAGCAAGTCTTGCCACGTTTCTCATGATATGCAATGCTAGATATTTGGTAATGTTCTTACGGTTATTGATTTAGGGTGTGTGTGAAGAAAACTTGTAGGAGTCGGTGTTCTCTTCTACTGTGTGGGTTCTTGGGATTGAAGTCATGTTGGCAGGCTTGACAGTAAGAACCCTTACCCTCTGGGCTTTCTCACTGTCCCAATATCTGACAGTTTTTGATGCTACTACAGATTATATGATTAGTTTTTCATTTTAAATTCTTTTATACTGTTGCTAGTATTATATAGAAATACAAAACATTTTCCCTTTTCAATCCTAGGAATTAAACCTAGAGTCGTACACATGCAAGGCAAGTTCTTTACCACTGTGCTGCACCCCAGCCTGCAAGGTATGTGCAAGGTATTTAGTACATTTATGAATGATAATAGATCATAAATTATTTTGAATTTCCTGAACATAATGACAGTTTATCTCTTCCTCTCTAATCTAATTTTTCATTTTATTACTGTATCTTGTGAGCTAGGACCTCTATTCAATGTTCAAATAGTGGTGACCTTAGACATGTTTGTCTGATTCTTGATCTCAAGCAGTGTGACTCCCAACTGAATGCCTATGTTTTGTCCTTCTTTGGCAGTTTCTGAAGACCATTTTTTTTTCCTCAAATACACAGAAACTGTCAGAAGTTCCATTCTGTGGGCTGGGGACATGGTTCAGTTAGTAAAGTGCTTGCTATAAAAGCATGAGACAGGATTGAGTTCAGATTTCCAGTATCCATGTGATGCCAGGTACAGTGGTGCCCACTGATGCTGGGAGGTAGGAGACAAGCAGATACTTGGAGTTTCTAGCCTAGCCAGTCAATGAGCTCCAGATTTAGTAAATGACCTTGTGTCAAAAAGAAGGTGGAGAGGGAATAAGGAAGACATCTGACAAGTACATGTCATTACACACACTCACACATCTCACACACACACACTCTCACACACACAGAGACAGAGTCAGAGACATACAGAGATAGAGACAGAGACAGAGAACAATTTTGTGTTTCAATTGTTTCTCATTTAGTTACATTTTGCCTGCTCAAGATTGATAAATACAGATAAATTTTATGCTGAGTTTTTTTTTTTTTTTTTTTTTTTTTTGGTCCCTTGAGTCATGGCCACTTCAGTGAAAGCATTAGTCAGTCACAAACTCAAATTTACTCAAGATTAGAAGAGAACTTCCTAAGTCCTACAGGGTGATCTTTCTACATACTATGGTTTTATATTGCCATCTTTAAAAGTTTCAACAAACCCAAGTTATTTCTTAATTTGCCATCACAGTCTCTAAACAGGTCCTGTGGCACTCCTGTGTAGACGATTGGTTCTGATGCTTTGAGTTAATTGGGAATCTGTGTTTGCTGACACTGAAGGTCCTTGCCCCCAGTTGGTTTTGATCAATAAATATGCCAGTGACCAGTGGCTGGTCTTAAGGAAGGAGGTGGGACTTCCTGGTTCCTGCAGGTGAGGAGGAGAGGAGAGGGCAAGGAGAGAAAGCAGCCTGAAAGTGTCTTGGGCAGCAAGACCAGTGGGCTTCACAGAAGGTAACCAGGCAACTAAGTTGAGGGCAGATTTAGAGGTGTTGAGCTAGGGTAAAGGTGAGGGCACAATAGCTGCAGAAGACTGAGAAGAGCCCAGCCACAGAGCCAATAAGACTGTTAAAAAATGAAGTGGTGTGTTGTGTGTGTGTGTGTGTATGTGTGTGTGTGTGTGTGTGTGAGTTTCTGCGGATCCAAGATAGCTCCTGGCCAGGTGTGCTCCTGCAACTTGCTGGAAGCTCAAAGCAGAGTAGACAAAACTACCCACCACACTCTTACTTGAGATGGCAAATGCATACACCTCGGCCACAGCTGTCTCATAAGACTGGCTGTTGTTGAGCCAACTGTTAGCCAGGATGGAAGATCATTTTACAGAGTCATTTTCTCTTTATTATTTATGGCCAGTTCACTCTATCAACTGTCCCTCCATCACACAGCTTGACAGGTACTGGGTTGAAAATGTGAAACAAAGATTTCAGAAGGCATTGGAGTCCACCAGAGCCATTGTAACAATCTTCAGATTCAGTTTAGGAACAAATGCCTTTTAAAAATTATGCTTTAAAAACAGCCACTGGAGTTCTGTTTTTTTTCCCCCAGTAATCATTCCTGTGAGTAAAAAAAAAAAAAAAAAAACTCCAATCAGACCTCAAAAGCAGTCAGATAGTCTCCAACTGGAGGGCTGACTATGTTTGTCAAAGTTGTCTATCTAAATGATGTGGGTCTTGCAGTCACCAGTATATTTTGAAAAGTGACTCAGCAGGGAGAGCAATACTTAGGAATATGAACTACTGTCTTTTTAATCTCCAAGATATAAAACTTAAAGTTTATTATAAAACACTCTATTGAAATGTGATGGTTTGCATATAGAAATGTCCTTCTTGATGCTCATGTGCTGGACACTTTGTCCCCAGCTGGTGGCTCTGTTCTAAGAGGTTATGAGAACTTTAGGAAGTAGAGCCTTGCTGGTGGAAGTAGGTCACGAGGGGTGCAGGAGTGGGGCTTGGAGTTTTTCCACTTCCTTTGCTGTGTCTGTTTCCTGTTCTGAGATATGGTGAGGGAAGCTACGAATCCCACCATCATACTCCCAGCTCACAGAACAGCTACTGCCAGCCTTCCCCACTGTGCTGCATTGAATCCCTTTAAATGAGAAACAAAATCCTATCTCAAGTTGCCTCTTTAAGCTTTTTGTTATCTCAGGGAGGATGAGAAAAGCCACTAATACAAATGTCTTTTAAAAGTCTGAAAGAAAAGAGTCTTCCCATGCCCTTGCTTAGTGAATGTCAGTGTGCTATTTATCAACTGCTAAGTTAGGGACTCATTTGTTCATCTGTACTCTGCCATATAAAATTGTTTTAGAAAGAAAATTGATAAAAATCAAGTGTGACTGGGTAACAAATGGATTCATTATAGTGAAAGTGAATACATGTCTGTATTTTAGAATAGATAATTTAAGCCAAACATGACAGTATGAAAATTGGCATTTGTTTTTTCCTCAATCGTGGGACATGGAACAATATTCTCAGGTCTTATTTCCCAGTTACAATAGCATGAATAGATACTGATGTAACCTATTATCTCAACAATAACGCATATTACAACAAGTGATTATTTATTAGCAATAAAATGTTTCTCCAGGGCTTAATTTGGAATGCCTGAAATGAAATAACAAAATCTCCGTCTTGGAAGTGATCCTCTGCATAGTTACTGTTTAGGGAAATTTTTATAGCTTCACAGCAGTTTATGACTCTTAATTGGGTAGTTCTTTGAAATGAAGGCATATGGTGCAGCACCGAGTGTTTGGAAGGCTCGTGTGAATGAATGCATGCAGCATCAGAGGCTGCCGAGTGTTTGGAAGGCTTGTGTGAATGAATGAATGAGTGAATGAATGAATGGATGAATGCATTATCACCAGCTGGGCTCTGTGAATGAATGGTAGGTGTCTGTCTGGAAGCAGAGACGGGAGTCTCTTCTCTTCTCAGTGGCATTTGACTCTGTCTTTGCTGCTTCCTGGCAGCCCCAATCTACAGCCCCACGACTCTACAGGCAGACGGGAATGTTGACTATGAACAGATTAACCCACGCAACTCTACTCATTCAGAATGAGGGTGTCGTCAAACAGTGGATCTGGAAAGACTGGGTTCTGGACAGAAGGTACAAAACTAGGCTAACACAACACATGAGAGCAAACTGGCCTAGAAGATTGCCACACTGGGGCTAAATCCACTTTAGGCAAGCAACAAAGAAGCTAGAGTCCTGCAATGTCTTGTGACAGCAAGGCGAGATTTTGTCTTGAAGACATCAGGGCAGGGAGGAGCTTGATGTCCAAGAGTAAGGCAGAGATGAAGATCTGGGACTTCTGAGTCACAAGGTAAGTTGGGTACGTTGAGGTCAACTGCATCACTTCTCAGATTCAGGAGTGTCAGGCAAAGGATGGCAGAGACAACTGGTTTCTACTGGCATTGTGAATCCCCCTGACCTGAAATGAAGTTGGCTATAAAACTGGGGATAGAACTAAATCTCTAAGTGCTTATGAAATAGTCAAGAAGACTGTAGAAGCACATGATTTTAGGCCATCTGCCATTCTGTATTTCAGGGACATTATTCTCTGGGACACTCTTTTTCCTACAGGCCTTAATTTATAGGCTTGATGAAGATCTAGAGGTAGCTTTGCCTTGAGTACCAGGGCTCATCCCTGGTACATAACTGATGTGTACGTAACTGATGCAGAGACCCAGACATCCCCTTTATGTGGACCTGCATTTGTGCCTATGACATACAGATGGCTCAGGGTCCTGGAGCTTTTTTCTGAGCTTCCTTTGAATTTGCTGACTGAGAGCTGTGTAATAACTAGAGATGTCCATGACTGAAACTAAAGAGTGTGTCCATTCAGAGCCCTACCATGAATCTCCCTAATGGACCTGCTGGCTGGGGAGAGTCACTGTAGACTTCTGGCTTGGACTTCCAGCCAAAGCTTTCTTATATTATTCTGAACTCCAGGCTTCAGTAGATTGCTTAAGGATTTGGAAATTTGCTGAGGCAGCAGGTGGCCTTACTCAGCCTGGAGCTCACCATACTGCAATAGGCTGTCACCTCCCCTGTCTCCCAAGCAGACTTGGCCCTTTAGGACCACCCAGTAAGCTAAACATAATTCTTCTTTTCAGTGCTCTAAGACTAAGGCTGTAGCTTTGGAGGCAGAGTTCAAGCTAGGAGAGCCTGGGCATACTGACTAGGTACAGCAGTCACAGATGAGCATGTGGACAATGAGGACAAGTGGAGTGACTCTGCTGAGGGTGAAGGACAGTGTCCCAAAGATAGGCCTGATGGTTAGGATACAGAACTCCAAAGACAGACCTGATGGGTAAGATATGGAACCACAAAGACAGACTTGATGGGTCAGTTACAGAACCAGAATGATTTGAGTGCTGCAGGGAAGGATGGTTATATATATGCAAGTATGTGTGTGTGTGTGTGTGTGTGTGTGTGTGTGTGTGTGTCTGTGTGTATGTGTGTGTGTGTGTCTGTGTGTGTGTCTGTGTCTATGTCTCTGTGTATGTGTGTGTCTGTATCTCTGTGTGTGTGTATGTCTCTGTGTATGTATGTGTATATGTCTGTGTGTATGTTTGTGTCTATGTCTGTAGATATGTGTGTGTATATACATACACAAGTGAAAGACAAAAGTTAACATTTTTTGAGACAGTGTCTCTCACTGAACCCGGAGCTCACTGATACACCTAGATTGGCTGGCTAGTAAGCCTCCAGCATCTATCTGTGCACCCCACAAGAGGTAGAGTCACAGACCTGTACTGCCATACACAGTATTTACCTTGGGTTCCAGGATTCAGACTCAAGTCCTCATGTTTATGAAGCAAGCACTTCAGCTGCTGAGCCATCTCCCCAACCCCCAAAAGACTGACTTCAGGTTCTCCCACATCATAAACGATATCTTTCGTGATCCACGTTGGTCTTTCCTTCCTGTTTTGACTCTGGCCTTCTGTGTGCACTGGTGTTTTTCTATACATATACCAAACCCTCTAGGGTACCAGGACCTCTAAGCAAGGATCAGAAAAGGATAAATGGAGTAGTAAAGACATGGTGCTTTGTTAAGTGCGGACCTTGAAATAGGCATTTTCATATCAAGAGTTTAATTTAATCTTCTATACAATCCTGAATATATTATGATTCTCAGTTCTGAAGACAGGCAAGAAAAGCACATTTCATGAATGTAGGCTAAGGGAATAAAATGGGAACGGTCGTGGACATTCACATAGGTACACAGAGGTACAAAACCTGGGTCCCTGTTTACTTAACCCATAAAACAGATCATTATATGTGCCTTAAAGATAGTCAGTTGGAAGGAAGGCATTGCATTAAGTAGCAAATATTACAACCCCCTATGCAGAGTCTGACACCTGGCAAGTGCTGTTAATTAAAGTGACTTCTATATTTTCCATCTGAAATGGTAAATGCAGACCAGGCATGCTGGCTCAGCCTTTAATTCTTGGCACTTGGAGGTATAACAAGTGAGGTAGGTGGATCATGATTTCAAAGGCCAGCCTGGGCTACAACGTGATATTTTGTAGCAAAACCCAAACCAACCAATTACGCATTTAAAAAGAGGTAGATGCTTAGAGAGGCTGGCTGGACATAGAGTAAAAGCCTAGCCAGGATAATTCACAGCTGCACTTGGCTGGTATGGAACTTTCTAGCTTCAGACTCCCAAACTCGGCCACCAATCTTGAGGGGCCTAGAAAGCTAGAGCAGGGCTGAGATAGGAGGCAGGTTGTTCTGTGCACAGAGCAGAGTATGTGAGACACACACACATAGGAATGATACATGGAGACAGAACAAGCCTATCATCCGAGGAGGACGGTGAGGAATCCCTGCTCTGTCTGGGGCCACTTCTTTCATTAGGGCCACTTACCTACGAGGATTCTCCGCTCTCCATAGGGTCTGGTGACTCAGTGGGTAGTTTAGGGCACTCTGGACTTCACACTGCATGTGAAGGTAGGAAGGCACTGGGCAGGTGGCGAGAACACCTTTTGGCAGCACATAGACCTTTGCCCCTGGCAAATCTCAAAGCCCACTGCCCCCCTTCTCCCCATCTCTGGGCATCAGGACTCAGTCCTTCCCTCTGTGACTCAGAACCAGCTCAGCCCTTCCTACCTGCCCTCTGCTTTTCGTCCCAGAATTCAGGGCTGACCCTATGGGTCCCAGTTTGGTATTTTCCCAGCTGATTTCAGTTTGTTCATCATAAGCCCTCAGTGCTTAGTCATCTAAAGTCCAGAGCCTATTGAACTGCCCAGTGAGTCACTAGACCTGTGGGCATGAGCGTATTCCAGGAGATAAATGGCCTCAGATGGGAAAGAGCGGTCACACACACAAAGCACAGCACTTCCCTTGGGGATTCCCACCTTTCTCCTGGCATGATAGGTCTCCATCCTCCCTCTGTCTCAAACACACACACACACTTATAGAGATGGAAACTATCCTCTTCTTGGCCTCTGAATATTCTGATTGTTTTCTTCTTGGAATAGCATGAAGCCAAATCCAGCATGGAGCTTATCAAAAGAACTTACTGTGACTCCTGCACCCCAACCATGACTGAAGAGCAAGAATCACAGTCCATTTTAATCCTGGTGATATCATATGATAAGGTCTGGAGAGTAACACACGTGTACCCAATTTTTCCTGTTTGAGTCTCCGTGTAGGAGCCATCCTGGGAATAGCCACAGGGCTCAGACATGTGTGTGCTTGAATCCGTGTCCACAAGGTATCTGCTGAGGAAACTGTCAGAGGTGGCTCAGAAGCAGACTTAGTACGTGCATGTGTAGGTACCAAATAGAGAACATGAGGGTGGGCAGGCCTTATCCACTCCATTTCTTTGTGTGTGTATCTCTAGTTTCACACATACCATTTGTTGAAATTACCTTTTTTCCCCCTGATTGATTAGTGATTTAACTTTGTAATATAGTTTTAAATAAATAAATTTCAAAATTGATGCATAAGCTTGTTCTTGATAATCTTTTATAGTAAAAGGCCATTTGTAGTAAATCTTCCTATAACTTTGAAAATAGATGTTGGAGCTGTTTGTCTTTTTTCTTGATTTTAATTTTCATTGTTTTATTTTTGAGATACCAGTTTTGATTTTGTTTATAGCCCCTTCTATTCTCTTGATATGATGTAATGAAACTCTAGTCTTAATTATTAGTTTAGTTTATTTGAGTATTCTTTTCCTGGCTTCTTAATCGAAACACTAGCCTGTTTATTTATATAATGCTTTCTTTTAGAACAGTGTTTTGTGCTGTATAGTCTCCTCTGTCGGTTAGCTACTACATTTATTACTGTTAAGGAATAAATACAATTTCTGTTTGAGTTATTCTAACATGTTTTTAAGCAAATGTTTTATTTGGCCATTGTATTACTTTCTTTTCTCACCACTGTGACCAAATATCTAATAAGCAGCAGCCTGAAGTTGAACGCATTTATTTGGCTCACAGGTGAGGGAGGTAGTCCGTCCTGGTGGGGAAGGCATGGCGGCCTGAACAGCTCTGCCTGTAGCAGCAGGAGACTGCTTGTTCACATTTACGTAAACCAAGAAGCGGAGAAAGAATCAGAAACGCAATCTACCTCCTAGTGACCCACTTCCTGCAGACCTTCTACCCACTCCCACAATAACACCGCTGTCAGATCAAACACAGGGACCCAAGGGGACACGTTACACCCAAACTGTAACATTCCCCTTCCAGATTCCTTAGGTTGCTGGCCATTACTTAATGCAAAACACATTGAATCCGACTTCTAAAGTCCCTATAATCTGAACAGTTTCAACACTGTTCAATAGGCCAAGGTCTACCATTTCATTTGAGACTCAAGACAATGTTTTAACTGTGTACTCCTGTAAAAACACAAAACAAAAACAAAGACAAACACACAAAATGTACCACGTAGTTATAACATGGAGTTGCACAGACATTGCTGTTCAACATTGGTGAAATGAGGCCATAGCTTGAACACTGGACACAAACTCAGCAGAGCAAATATTACACTTGGCAGCTCTATGTCCGGCACCTGGGGCTAGGGCTAGTGATGGCATTATCTGTGTTTCAGTGGCTTGGTCACCTGTCCTTCCAGCTCTGTCACTGCAACTGTTTGTGATGTCTCAGCCCTGTACTACTGCAATAAGCAACCTCCGTGGACATTTTCGGATACCTCTGAATCTGGTTCTCCACTGTATGTGTAAGCTTCACAGACACATTTTAAAGCAATGACTCTTAGGACCTCTTTGCAATGAATCTGACCTACCACATTGTGCTTATCTTCAGTGGCCTTCTGGAATGTTGCACACTTTCCTGAGTCCTTATACATTGTCCATGTAAATTGGAACCATGTGGAATTCCATACAAAGTTCTATTCTAGCTTAAGTTAGTCTTCCGGACTTAGGCACAGCTGTAGCTCTGTCAGGGTGTACAAATTCTTCCTTACCAGTTGTTTTCCACAGAGCACTCTGAATGCATTATCTTTTCCTTAATCTCCATACAGTTAATTTCTACGTTACACCATGAGCTTTGGAGGAGTGGGCTTTAGGAGTGAGCTTTGTAGGGATGGAGTTTTTGGAGGGGTGGAGCCTTAGAAGTGGGCCTTGGAGGGGTGAGTTTTGCTGAGCTTTGGGGAGGGTTTTAGAGGTTGGAGCTTTGGAGGGGTGGGGCTTTGGAGGGAAGGAGTTTTGGAGGGGTGGAGCCTTGGAGAGGTGGGGCCTTGGAGGGGTGGGTTTGGAGGGCTGGAGCCTTTGGAGGGTGGAGTTTTAGAGGGGTGGAGCTTTGGAGGGGTTGGGCTTTGGAGGAGTGGAGCTTTGCCCTCAGTGTTCCTTTATGTCCCAGAGCACATGTCAGCACTTCGCCTATCACTGATATCTTTCTTGATCAGCACCTCTGCAATCGTAGCTTCATACTCCTTTCCCACTAAACTGCACAGATTCCATCTTTTTCCCTCTACTTTCCGCTATCCCCCACCACTGTTAGCTTCAAATGAATCTTTTTTTATTCAAAGAAATTTCCTATATGTTGAAAATTCTTTAAAATATATTTAGTTTTATTTTGTTGCTTAGTATATAATCAAAATTTAAAACTATTCTGATTTTTGAAAAAATATTTTTTTTCTATTAGAGGAGCATATCTTTCTATATGAAACTGTTAGATTGTTTGGGCATGATGACACATACCTGCAACCCCGGTAGCAAGGACACGAAAGGCAGGAGGATCATGAATTCAAGGTCAGCCTAAACTGCATCGTGTAACCCTCTCTATACTCAGAATTAAAAGAGACTATTACTAGACCAAGTTTATTTGGCTCCCATTTTGTCACTGAAAACTGCCTGGCCCCACTCTGTGGCAAGAGTCCCTTCTGTGACACTGTAGCAACAAGACCAGGGGTTAAGCCCGGAGACGATGTGTGTCCAGAGGCTCCTGGGAGCCACGATGGAGAGCTTACGTGTGTTCCCAGAGGCTCCTGTGCTGAAACACGTGGTCCTCAACAGCCAGCCTTGCTTGGGAAGCTGTGGAACCTCATTTCTCAGACGAGTAATTTTGGGGCATGTTCTCTGTCTCCCCATGGGTCTGGATGCCAGTTGCCCGCAGTGGCAACACAGTTTGGCTTCCTTAACTTCCCCTCTTGTCATGTCTTGGCTTAACTACTGGAAGTCCCTGGGACCATTTTCCAAATAAACCATCCAATTTTGATGTCTGCTCCCAGGTCTGACTTGGGGAAACCTATACCAAACAACTAGCTTTTTAAGGGGCCAGGATATTCATAGTGTACTGTTTTATTACCTTTGGAAAGTAATTTGTATGTAGGTATTAGGTCTTCTCTTGTGATAACTGCATGGTCAGTGAAAAAGAAAATACAAGATCAATTGCTTTAAAATATATTTTGAAATATTTTTTTTAAAATGAGAGATTTTTTTTATCTGTTAAAAGTTCAATCCAGAAGTTGACTAACCAACTCCACGGGGCAAACATGCCCGGAAACCCACTTTTATTTGGTGCCCATGGCAAAAATGGCTTACACTTTTAAAGTTTTTCAGAAACTGTGATAAAATGCCAAAGGGCTTGTCCCCAGCACTTACAGATGACCCCGGGCTTGTGCCTCATGTTCCCCGTGACTGAGTTTCCCGCCATTGCCACCGCCTTTCAGCCTTCTGTGCGCAGGATGCTGTCCTTTTCTCTCTCTTCTTCCTTGTTTCTTCACGTTATCAATTCTACTCTTCTCCCGACTACCATTAGACTTGTGAGACATTTTTACATATGAAATTTTAAGCAAAGTCTAAAGTTGTTCAGCATCTTAACCTCTTCCCACTGAACATTTCAACTTCTTACTCAGGGCTTAAATGCATGAGGTTTTAAACTACATTTTTATTTGTTGTTTGTGTTTTAAAAGGTGTATGTCAGCCTGTCACAGTGTGGGTCTGGAAGTCAGAGGGTCACTTGCACCACTCAGTTCTCTCCTTTCACCACAGAGGTCTGGGGATTGAACTCAGGTTGTCATGTTTAATACCAAGTTCCTTTTCTCACTGAGCCATCTATCTGGCCTCCTGGGTTAATTAATTTATATATTATATATTATAACACAATCATATAATATGTTACTAATGTATAATTAATACATAATAAAATATAATATATGATAACAATTATATAAATGTGTATTATACAATATAATATATTATAATACATATGATATAATTATTATATATTATATGTATATGCAAATTATATAATGAGAGTCTGTGATTGGTTAGTTGTCTAAGTCTTTGTTATTATAAAAAGTCTTTATGTATCTTAACAGCTTTATTTTTAATACAAAACTTCCCATGAAATTGTTCTCTCATCTCAGAAACACATGAAGTCTTCCTCCATCAATAACGACAAGTCTGCTGTCTGCCACTGGGTGCTCTGAACATGGTCTCTGATTCTATTTCTGGGAATGTTGGTATTTGTTTCCTTATCCTTGATGTTCTTCAATTTCACAGTTAAAGTAATCCTGTTTTAGAACTTAAATTTCTTATTTATGCAAAGTGTGTATGTTTCTGTGTTTGTGTGTCTGTGTGTGTATTTGTGTGTGTGTCTGTGTGTCTGTGTGTTTGGGTTGTGTGTGTATGGTGTGTCTGTGTTTATGTGTCTGTGGATGTGTCTGTGTTTGTTTGTGTGTCTGTCTGTGTGTGTGTCTGTGTGACTGTGTGTGTGGTGTGTGTTTCCTCACAGTACCCTCTCACCTCTATATAGTGTTTATCACACTCATTCCAAGTTGTACTTTTATGGCTGTCTTCCTCACAGGACAGTGTGATCCTGTGTTAGTTTATCAGTGTGATAAGCACATAATAGAAATGACTTTAAAGGGAAAGGGTTCAATCCTGCCCAAGATTTCAGAGGTTTCAATCAGCACTAATTGTGATGCCCAGGAGGAAGAGATAACTGTGCTAGCTGCTTCTTCTTGGATCATCCCAAGATGATCTCACCGACACTCACAAAGGGTCTTACCTCCTTCACCAGTCCTGTCTGGAAACGCCATACCAAGTAGAAGGGGTGTAAAGTTAACCTATATATGCCTCTCTGCCTACTAAAGATGATTATCAAGATTAACCTTCACAGGTTCTCAAAACCAAGGACTTGGAGCCAGAGATGGTCTAGCATGCTGTACATGGACTTCTCACAGACAACTCGTAAGATACTTGCTGAGTTAGAAAAGGGGTATTGACAGGTTCCAGATGCCAGTGGGACCACAGCAGCCTAATGAGATAGCTTTACACAGGCTGAGCCTTACATAAGAGGGTATGTTGGCTCAGCAAGCAGGAGAACCTCAGAAAAGAGAGAGAGGCCTTGGCGTCCCGGCAGAAATAAACAAGATTAAGTCAAAGGCATCTTGAAACTGTCAAATATTTCGGATTTGGACTTGCAGTTCCAGTTTTTCCTTTCTGGTGCTTTCTCACCTCCTGCCATACAGACCCTTATTTGTACTGGCTCCAAGCACCAAGTTCCCCCATCCAACCCCTCTGCTTCCTCCTCCATGCACCTCCAGCTAGCCGTACATCTAGGGGTTTCAGAAGTTAACTGGTACAGAAAGAGTCACAGAGATTTGAACAGAAGAATGCTTTCAAAGATTCCAGCACTGCGGTCCATAAGAAGCTGCTGGTTATAGAACATGGGATTCATCAGTTACTATGAGGAGAACTAGAGGGGGGTGGGACTGGAGAGGGGAGAGAAGAACTGGGGAGGGGTGCCAACTCAGACTATGAGAAACATTGAGATAGGAAGAAGCAAGTGCCTACCTTGGTTTCCGTGAATTAGAGCTGATGCTCAGTTCACTCCAATCCATATGTACATAGCTATTTTCCAGCAAATGAAATCCATTATTATTCTTTTGGGCCAGCTATTCTTAGGGCTTTGTTCTCTATAATGCAAGGGATACCTTGGGGTGATGTATTTTCAATCCCAAGTCCTCAGTAATCTATACCGATGCTAATAGAGGTACTCATTTCTCCTACAAGAACCCCTCTGTGACAAAAGTGTGTTTGGGTATTGCTTAATGCACTGGTAATAAATATATACAGCCACGAAACATTGCAAAAGCCCTGGTAGGCTGTTATTTGCCGTAATTGCAGATTGTGAGTGGACATTTTAAAGAGAAGCTTACAAGTTAGTTGTGCTCTCTGGTAGTAATTACCTCCCACACACATGACTCACTTCGGCAGCTTAATGCAAGAGCCGTGTCCCAAAATCAACAGTCTTATAAATAAGTCTCTGAATCACGAACTGCACAAATGTTTAAGTATTTCTCCGTGTGTATCTTCAGCTTCAGAGTTGAGATTTTATACATTAAAATACCTTAGGAGAAAAAGTAAAAACAAAACAAACAAAACAAACAAAAAACAAAGAAGATTCTGGAAGCTTCCCTACATTATGCTGAGGCTTTCTTCCCTTTGGAAGTCACATCCTCTCTGAAGGACCCAGACTGTAATGCAGGGGTGCATGCATGCTGCTAATCCAGGGGACGAGGTGGCAACTGCTACCTGCTCCAGTGTGGATAGTTTGTTTTGTTCTGAATGGTACTCACAGGGCATCCTGTTATGACAGTATAGAAACTTGGATGCTGTGGGGTGGGACTTCTTAGGAGCCTTATGGGTAATAGAATGTATTACTGAGGAATCGTGGTTGTGTTGGCTGGGAATGCTGAACAAAGAACCGCCATGCCAGATGTGATCAGTCATGTTTTGAGAAGGCTCATTCACAGACATCGAGTATCTCAGAGAGCTTTGGCGTACAGTCCGTCAAATGTTTTTTTTTTAAGTATGAAAGAATATTCTGGACTCTAGAGATCTGCTCCTTGACATTCTCTCACTCTTCCTTTCTTTAATGTGAAATCCCATGAAGTGTATTGCTGTCTTACCAAGGGAGAGAGGTATTTATTAGAAGAGTGTTCTAGCCTTCCATGTGTTTCAGAGCATGGTGGAATCACACATGTTGATCTGCAAGTGGAATGAAGGCAGAATTCGGTTTCATCTGTGTTTAAAACATGAAATCACATGTCTATCCACCTCTGCTTTTCTTTGGATTAAAAATAGCTGCCTGGGGCCGGGCGTAGTGCACCCTTAATCCAGCCCTTGGCAAGGCAGGCGGATTTTGAGTTCGAGCCAGCTGGTCTACATGGTTCAGACAGCCGGGCTACAGAAACCTGTTCTGAAAACAAAAAAAAAAAAAAAATAGCTGCCTGGCAGCTTATCACAATTTACAAAACATTTGGTCAGAGGAAGTCTTGTGAGAACTCTTCAGTTGTATTGCTATCTATTTTGTTCCTAGTTATTTTCATATCCCCAGCTGCTGTGGCTGCATTCCCTTCTCTTGGAAGGATCCAGAGAAATACAAGTTTCCCCTGTGGCCAAGCTGAAAATCCTTGCCAAGAATGCTGAACTGGTGAAGGTCACTAAATACTACCAGACAGACTAAGCACAGTAAATAATGTTGGTGCACATAAACGAACAGCCCATTGCTGTTTCTTGGAGAAACTGATATCATATATAATAACACAAGTACATCTAGACATGGAGTGAAGTAGCAAGATACCTCCTTGGCAATTCATGGTTAGACAGCAACCAGCCAGAAATTCAGAACAGCCCAGAATAATCACCACGACAAATACCTGGTATCTTTGGTTGCACATATTAGGTTCCTGTGTTGAAGTCCAGCTGGGAAATTTCCACCTGGCACCAATAGAAAGCCTTTGGGCAAGATGGGAAGTGAGACTCACAATAATTTTCTTGAAGTGAAATGATCATAGGCAACTGAAATTCATACTCACAGCACTTCAAAGGATGGGTCAAGTTCCGTTCCGTCTCACTGGAGATGCATCAGTGGTACCTAGAATGCTGCTTCTGGCCCAGGAGAGTTTTAGGAAGTGAGGAGGCAAAGATAAGGGTGTGTAGTTTGGAGGATCACACTTTTAAATAACAATGAATTGAAGCTAAGGGAGGACCTCAAAGGTAATTTATTAAGCATTTAAGCATCTAAGAGTACAGCTTGCCTGGAAGCAAATCAAGAGAGGACAGGTCATAGGTGGCTATCTGGCCCTCTAATTCCCTGGGTCCCTTGTCATGGTTCCTAAAGACAATAGCAAGTAACTTAGACTGCTCAGATGACATCAACTTGTCTTCCTTTTCTCTAAGTTAAGTTATCTCACCTAAGAAGGGCAATGCTAACATCAGGAGACAATATTTCTTTATTGGTGAGTGAGACTCATTCCCCTTCACATACACAATTGTTAATTTTATTGGAATGGAAGAAATATAGAGATTTTAAATAACATGTGCTCAGAAATAAATATAACTAACTCTCCCTGTGAGTTATCAACATACTCCACAATGGGGAAAAAAACCCGGATATTATAATGGTCCAATTTCGCCTCTCGTCAAATGTGCTCAGCCTCACCTGACCTCTCCCGGGTACCTGGTGTTGGCCTGACACAGCCCAGGAGACACTGAGTGCTGAGTCGTGTTCAGCTCCCATGTGTGCAGCATCAGCGTCCAGCTAGCACAAGAGGAGAGTCCATCAATAACATCTCATGTCTGCCCCGGGTTCAGCTAGCTTAAGAAGGTATGTACACAAATCTTCAAAGAACATCTTCTGGGATAGATGGCCCCATTGCAATGACCAGCAACAGATGAACAACACCCTTTCCTCCTGTCTCTCTGCTTCACGCTTGTTGACTCTTATGGTTACTCTGAGAAAAGAAAGCCCAATTGTCATGACCCCAACTTTCTAGAGAAGCCAAACGAAAATACATTTGCATGTGTGGCTCACATCTAAGATTACAAAAGAGAATTGAATTCTTATATTAGAAGACTGGACATTAGGCCAGTGTAGGTTCACCAGGGGAACCAAATGCTCCCTCTGGTACAGATGTTGAAAAGGTGATGCTGTGCAAATGTATGCGTGTGGGGTGGGGGCATGGAAAATCTCTGTACCAAAACTGCTCTAAAAAGAAAATCTATTAACATTAACAACAAAATTGTTACAAAATCCCACTATATTATAAGCATCATATAATTAACTCATGGGCTGTCAAATAAAAAGCTCACTGCCAGATGTGGCATTTCTCTCCTCCAGGTTTTGGTCAGGAGTGTCCTGGTGACCCCCAAACATTACACTTTAATGCTTCTGATTACTCTCTAGAACTTGATGGTAAGACACACTGGTCACAGGACATGAAAGAATCAAGTTGATACTGGCCCTGAGGTTTTCCCCTATGATGTCTAGCTCTCATAGCCTGAAAGGTGTTATGGAGCCTGTTGGAGAGAAGTCAATCTTAACCTTGTGAACTGAAATAATGACCAGTGTGACAAGATTTGCCAATGGGTGCTATATTAGCACAGGTATTACGGGGATAATCAACTGCTTGCTTTTTTTTTTTTTCCCCTGGGCTGTGAGACGGACTCACTGTGCTGCCACAGCAAGCAGAGGCTGGACTCGAACTCGGAAGAAACGGCTGCCTCGGACTTCTGAGCGTGGAGAGTCAATTGCTTCCTTGTTAGATTTAAGGCCCATTCCACAAGAGGAAACACATACCTGATACTGTAATTCTGGTCAAGAACCCACAGAGTTGGGAAATTCATGGGCCCCAAGGGTGAACTTATTCCATTAATTTGCTACATGGACATAGTATCAAACTGCCTTGAAAATCTGTTTCTCTTCATTTATAGATTACTATTTAGTGGTTAATGCAGAAAGTCACAACTGAAGTACAGATAGTGTCTGTCAGGTACTCAGCTACTAAAAGGCACATCCGTAACACCAAGACTTCACTGCTAAAGAGAGGGTGCTAAGGCTGTAAGACCCAAGGGTTGGGGCGGATTGAAGTAAAACAGTCTTCTGAACATGGTGGGACCCTCATGATTGCCTGCCCAAGACCTGCCAAGATCAAGTCAGTCAGTATCCTAGCTTGGAGCACGGAGAGGCTCATGAGCTCCAACCATAGAGTCAAGACAGACAATAGCTCCTGGGAGAGTCAGTTTCTTTAAGATTGTGGTTCCTGGTAAATCTAACGTGCTTCACCTCCACCCCAGAGCATATGGGCAGCACAAATTGGAGTCCAGGAGTTATTTTTAAAATAAAATTAAAAGAAAAGAGAAAGAGGACACGAATTTGCGGTTTGGGGATGGGTCTGGGAGAAATTGATATGAATACAATCAAGATACACTTATGAGTAGGGGTGACTCAGGGAGCAGCTGGGGTGAATATAATTACAATACATTTATGAAATGCTCAAACAATTAATTAAAATATTTTCAGCGTTAATGAATTAGCCTAAGTATTAAACTGAAACTTCAATGACTTAGTGTACTCTTTCTTGAGAGGACAACTAAACTTGTGTGCTAGACTCTAAAGTATCTGAGCTCTGATCACCACGATAGCCTGTTTAGTGGCTGTCCTTTTCATCATCATCTTAGGGGTTGAAAATAAACATGAAAAATAAAAAAGTTTTCTAAATTTATACAACTAGTGTATTGAAGAGTTGGGAGTTGAACTTTTTAACGAAGGAAGTACACAGGAATATGGGTGAAAATGAAGAATATAAAATGAAGCATTTAATATACACACGCACATGGGTACACACACGCGCACACACACACACAACAAAATGTTAAAATGTTCTGAGGATGGTAGCACAGGCCTTTAGTTTCAGAACTCGAGAAACTAAAGCCTCTCAAGTTTGAGGTCAGTCTGGGCTACACAATGTGATTCTGGACAGAAATCCTGGGCAGTGGAAGGATGCACCATCCCTTAGGTGTAAGCCCCAGCTCCAAAATGAGGCAGCTGACGTCCCTAAAGAGATGAGAAGATGAATCCAACTCCTAACAGCTGTTTCCAGACTCAAATAGAAAACAACTTTTCTGTGTTTTTAAATATTTGTTGTACTGTGCCAAGCGCAAGGCCGCACATTCACTGTTTCCCTTCGGCTCTGGGCTCTTAAGGACAGTGCACCGACAGCTGCGCTTCTGGGTGGGGCCATGTGACTAACTTCGTCCACTGGAATGTGAGTACATCATCTTCCTTTATCTTTGCCTTTGCACTCCAGAATTTGAATTGTCCATAGTCAACCAATGTCTGAAAATATTAACAGTTGGCTTGAGTCAAGGCAGAGAACACATCTTGTAACTTTTATTTTTGTAAATCATAGTTGTCTTATTTTATTAGCAACAATTGTTATTAATCTCTTACTGTGCCATGTTTATAGAGTGAATTTTATCAGACATATGCTCATAAGAAACAACAGGGTTTGGTACTCACTGTTTTTGGTCTCAGCATTTTCTGAGGGGCTCAGGAAGGACCACTGCAACCCTTGAGGGGGTGGCCACTGCATCACATAAGCTCTTCCCAGCCTGGGCCTATGATTCCAAGAGCTGCTTCCTGTCTCTCTTGGCTGGCCTCCTGCAAAGGACCCCATGGGCCCAGGAGGCAGCTATCCACTAGAGGAAAGAACCTAGATTCTTTGAGCTGCTGAGGGATAGCCCTCCACAACACTCAGAAAGAGGGCTGTGATGGGATGAGACAAGTCTTTTATTATGTTACTTCATGATCAAACCCCTGGACACTGAGACTGACGCCTTTGCTAAGGACTAAGATGCCCTTATTGCTATTATTTAGCCATGAAACACAATCCAAATAAAACAAAGCAATGCTGGCTTTTAGGTTCAAGATTTGAAATGTTCATGGTTTGTTTCGGTTGTGGTTTTAAACTTCCTTGAAATTCTATGACCCTCAAGCAAATCAGTAACAAATCATGACAGGAAAAAGGAGAACCAAGCCGCCCATCAAACGCTCATGCTGGTGCACACTGGTGTTAGCCAGTCGAGCTCGAGCGCCCTTGGCATCTTGATAACTGATGAATCACACTGGACACTGATCCCAAGCTATGTATGACACCACAGCGTCTTAGAAAAGTCACAGAAAGTTTGGCAGCAGTGAAAGGTTTCTGAGTGCACAGAAACCAAAAATTAATTCAAACCCAACAAGTACCGAGGCGGATGCTGACAGTCCTTGTCTGTGTTGTGCCAAGCAGCTGCACTTCAGCCTTGGTTTTGACCCATAGCACACACACCCTGCCTCATGTCACCACATCACATGACACCAGCAAGTGTCTTAGCTCAGATCTGCATCTGCTGTGTTTTTAAATGCAGTGTTTTACTGTATATGGAGGTCTCGACTCTTAGAGAATTATAATGGTTTGATTATGAAAAACAAAGATTTAATGTTTTCCTGCCATCATCCCTATTAGTCTCAAACCAGTACATCTTTGGGTTGTATTGTGCGAGAATGTTGACTTCAAGGGGAAGTCCTCTGCTTAAGTTGCTTAGGTGAGCTTCATTTAAAAAAAATCACTAAATATTTGAAGGGAAATTATTTGATCAAAACATATTGTATATGTGTATGAAGTTTCCAAACAATAAATAAAAATACACACTTTAAACTCATTAAAAGAATTTTGGTCTAGAACTAGGATAGACTTTCTGACAATTCTGGAAATGATGTTTTAACTACTTCTGCCATTTTTCAGTATTTGTGGGAAACGGTGCTCTCAGCACTGCTGACTAGAAAACAGAAGGACTGGTGCACCTCTGAAAACTGTTGAGGATGCTCTACACAGTGCAGGGATACATACTCAGCCTAGGATTAATGCTTTATACAAAAATAAGCTCACCCATCCTATTGGTTGGTACACTTGTTTTTCTCCTTAATGAATGATAAAAGTATGTATATGCCAAGAAGTGGTTTTTCATGGGGCGGGCAGGGTAATGGTAGGAAGGAACTCATGCATATCTGTGCACATGTGTATGTTGGGATGCATTTGTCTGTACTTGAGCATGTGGAACCCAGAGGTTGACATTGGGAATCCTCCTTTACTGCTATCTTATTTTTGAAACAAGGTCTCTCACTGAACCTGGAGCTAACTGCTTTGGCTGTCAAGAAGCCCCCAGGAGTCTCCGGTTGCTGCTCTCCCCAGGGCTATGGTTACACTGAAGTCCCAGACATTCGCATGGATGGTGGGGGTCTGAATACAGGGCCTTATGTTTGTGCAACAAGCACTTTGTGCCCCGAGCCATCTCCTCTAATCCCAATCCTACCCAAAGAATTGTTTGAAGGTAAATTTCTTTATGATTATCAGTAAATGTTTCCCTGAGTGCCTGTTTTATATTCCTACATACCTGGGGTCGCTAAAACTCATCTGGTGAAATGGGCAGAGCATGAGAAAGCTTAAGAAGCTCTGTGCTTAGCCTTCTTCTTCTGCTCTGTTTCGTATCTGAGGACTCACTCAGCTGACTTCCTCAGCCTAACAGTGCTTTTGTGATTCATCATATTGTTGCAGATTGTTGTTTTGATTTCTTCGATTCCCGGATTCTCTTCTTTCCAGTATTGGAATCTCCTAAGTTCTATCAGGACACTGATTTTGCTAGCGTGGCTCTGTGATCGAATTCATTCCAGGGAAAAGGGAGCAGAAATGGTATAAGGGGTTTCCGGGTCACCTCCCTAGTGACAAGGCTTTGCCTTGCCTTTCTTCTTCCTGCTGTGTTGGAAATACAGTTACGGAAACAGTCTTGAGCCACATGCTTGGGACAGCAGAATGTCTCCCCCCATACACACACCAGTTCAGACATGCTCGGCTGAAGATTTACTACCGGGAAAACATAAACATCTGTCCTATTTGAGCTGCTATACTTTTTGCTTTGCTACAGCCACAAGGTAACCTGACAAATTTATTTTCTACGAAGCCCAGACAGAGCGTGCCTGTACCACTCCACTGCTGTTTTTAGGTGGACCAAAATTGGAGTGACCACTCACTGGGATTAAAACTGAATAAATGAATTTCAGGTATGTGGTGATACTAGTGCTGGGAAAATTGTTTTCAACTTACTTTTATTTTTGTTTAAGAGACATAGTGTTATTGTGTTGCCCAGGTTGGCCTTGAATTCCTGGGCCTGATCGTCCTGTTTCAGTTGCCCTAGTAGTTAGAACTACAGGTGTGTGGCACCAAAAGAAGCAAACTCTGTAAGGTAAAAAGTGCAGAAAGTGGAATGACTTAGCATGCTAAATAATGCTTCGAGTTTTCTAAGTGTTATAGAATCATAAGGAATATGACTAAAGGATATGGATTGACCATTGAAAATAACTTGACATCCAAATGTATGCTTTCTCCTTTCTACGAAATGTCAACTTCTAACTCAACTAAAAGTTAGCTGTGAAAACCAAAGTACACTTACTGATGTTTAAAATTTACATGTAAGCTAGTAGGAATCACACTGAAAAGTATAAATTAATCCTCAGTGAAATAAACTTCATTCTTTGGTGCCAAAATGCACTATTTATAAAACAGATAAACTTTGTAAATCTATCCCATATTCTTAGAGATACTAGTTATATAAAAAATAAGATTATTTAGCTCATCAGTTAATCACTGTGATTAGCATAATGACCCAGGATAGAACAGTCTGCAATAGAAAGCATCAATAGGACCTCCCAAATGGGATTTCTATGGCTGAGCCCCTTCTGCTCTGATGTCATTCTGATGGTGAGGCTTTGAAGAAAAGCTATTCTGCTTTGAAACCCTAAAGAAACAATAGTAGTCAGTCCAAATATTAATATGTAATCTGAATTCTAGAGTGGCTATATCTTGGATCTTGCATGGCTCTCTAAAGGCCCATATGCTGCAGGCTTGGTGTCCAGTGTGACTCCTTTGGGAGGTGCTGGAGTCTTTGAGAAGAATTTTCTGGTGAGTCTCTAGGTCACTGGGAGGATAAGTCCTGGAAGGGACTGCGTAGCCTTTCCTTTCTCTGTTCCCTGGCTCATTAGGTGAGTAGTTTTGCTCTGTTGTGCATGTGTCACAGAACCAAATCAATGGCTTTAACCAATCACAGAGGAGAGACCTTAAAACTGTGAGCCCAAATGAACTGTTTCTGATATTTTGTTACTGTAACAGAAAGATGACTGACATAAGGGGTGGGGGTAGGGGTGGGGTTACACTACAACAAAGCAGTGTGGTCTTGTGACTCCAGAGGAGCTACCCGACTGATGGTTCACCTACTGGGCATCTCACGGGACACAACAGCACTGCTCCGCTCAGCACCGAGGGCACAGCCATTTACTGAGGTCAAACAGATGATCTACCAGAACATCCACCTCTACTTTACTGATTTTCCAGCTCTTAAAAAAGTGTATCTTAGCAAATCAGTTTCTTTTCCTCATGGGTGTCACTTTAAATATAATAACTGATTAGCATCCTTTTAGCTTAATAAACTGTAAATGTTGTTCCTGCACTGCGCTTACATCAATATCTCAAATGACTCACCATTTAGGATAATGAAAAATCACTTACGGCCATTTACATAGCTGCCATGTAAATTTAAAGTAGCTATCCATCATGACAAAATTATATGAAATTATTAAAATGGTATTTCATTGTGCTTAAAATAGTCATCCTGGTGTGAATTCTCAGTGAGTTAAATACATTTCTCAATAATTTTGCCTAAAAAGCCCTAACATACTGCTATTTGCCACAGAATTTCAACAAATAATGGTTATTTGCTCTACAATAAAAACTAGAACGGCTGTTTGACATTTAGAATTGAAAATGGAAAGTTCTTTTCATCCGGTGCCTGTCTTTGGGATTGCATTTTTTCTTAATATTTCATTTTCCTGTGAGAGACTCTGCCAGTTTTCCTGACTTTGGGTCACGGGGACTTGGAAAATTTTGTGTAAGACAATAAATCCTGTGAAGAGGGCTTGCCTGCCTGAGGGTCACCTTCTTGTGTTCACTCTACTTGGCCCTTGCGTGGGGAGAGGAAGAAGAAATGGGGTGGGAATGGGAGGGATGGGGATGCTGAAGTCTCGGCAGAAAGACGGGTCAAGGTGGAGACATCTGTCTGCCGGGTCTTCCAAGGCACTGTGGCTCTGGAGCTGCTGGGAGGGAAAGATGGTCCCTGGAGAAGTCCACACCACCTGGAACTGACAAACGAGATTAGGAGCGGTGATGGCAACTGTTGGCGTCTGTATATCTTTGCAGAACCATATGCTTTCTTGGATTCTTAGATTAATTCCAGGTCCAAGGAGCAAAGGAATGCTACGGCAGAAGTGTGTGGGACGTGAGAAACGAGAGGAGCCCTGGATTTTAAGGCCCTAGCGTTCGGAAGCCCAGGGGCTTCACGGGGATGTTGCAGAGAGCAAGCAGCTGAGCTGGGAATCCAAGTCTCACGGCCTGAGCCTGTAGCCATGAGTAAGACACGATGTTCAGAGCATGGCCCCCACCCTCAGGCGTGTCTTACTTCTGTGTTCATCCCAAAGCCACGGGGCCAGTAGGGGATGAGAGTAAAACTAGTGACACTCTACTTTCCTGGCTCAGGCCAGGCCTTTCAGCCGTCCACCTGGGATGGAGGTGTATATATACAAATAATAAATAAACGAGTTACTTGATTTTAAAGATGATGCATGCAGATTATAACTCACTAGCTGGCTTAAGACTTATTTACCTAGGTGCAGTCACTGTAACAAACGTTTAACAAAATAAATGCACTTGTTTTTTCCCGTTATAGTTTAGTTTCTTTTTTTTATTGGATATTTTATGTATTTACATTTCAAATGTTATCCCCTTTCCTGGTTTCCCCTCCGGAACCCCCCTTAACTTAGTTTCTACACTGTGATAAACACCATGAGTATAAGCAATTTCAAGTAGAAAGGGTTTATTTCACCTGACAGATTAGAGTCTTTCCTGAAGTGGAAGTAAGAGACAGAACCTGGAAGCAGAGACTGAAGCAGAAGCTATGGAGGGAAACTGCTTACTAGCTTGCTCGCCCTGCTTTCTTATAGCTCCCAGGACCACATGCCCAGGTGGCCGTGCTCTCCCACATCAGGTGACCCTGGTTTATAGTAAGTTGACAATAATAACAACAACAATAATTGCACACAGGAGGCCACGGTGGCATTGCAGTCACTGTCACAAGCTCAGAACTTCAGGAGTTGTCCTGTGCTGCACGGTTCCCCTGCAGCCACGCTGTCTCACTGAGCGTGTGGCAGTATCGTCTCACTGAGCCGTGGTGTGGTGTGTGTGTGTGTGTGTGTGTGTGTGTGTGTGTTTCCCTATCAACACTTTGCCCACATGTACCAGTTCCCACATTATTTGAAATGTATATCTTCTCCCATTGCTAAGCATGCACTGTAATAGTCTTATTAAAAAAGAATCGGCTGGAAGTTGAGGCTTTTATATCAGTGTCCCAGATGCTCTGCCTGAATCATCTATGTTATGGTTTGTATATGCTTGGCTCAGGGAGCACTATATGGAGGCGTGGCTTTCTTGGAGTAGGTGTATCTCTATGGGTGTGGGCTTTAAGACCCCAGTGCCTGGAAGCCAGTCTTCCACTAGCAGCCTTCAGATGAAGGTGTAGAACTCTTAGCTCCTCCTGCACCATGCTGCTCAGATGCTGCCCTGTTCCCACCTTGATGATAATGAACTGAACCTCTGAACCTGTAAGTCAGCCACAATTAAATGTTATCCTTTATAACATTTGGTCATGGTGTCTGTTCACAGCTGTAAAACCCTAAGACAATCTATAATACCATCCTCATGGGAGAATTCCAGAAATAATAGTTGTCTACTGAATGCATTATATTCCATCTAAGACTTATTTATGCCTTCAGTGGCTTTATGGAGTAGGTTCTGGTATTATCCATTTCATGATGGGACAGAGTCACAGATGTCAAGTGTAGTCACTTATACATTACACACACCTGCAATGGCAGGATTTGAATAGTGCAGCCTGAATTCACTCCTATTGTAGGTGACATAATGTTGCCTCTGTCCAGGTCATTCAGTTTGCAGCAGCTGCATGTGTGCATGAGTGTGTGTTATGTCCTGTGTGCATAGTGATCAAGTGAGATTGCATAGGTTTTATTTTCTGAGATGGGAGTTCTTACTGTGTAGCCAGGAAGGCTTGTGCTACCATACCCAAATAACACAGACTTTAAATTCAACCCAAGACTGAATATAATTTCAGCTCATGCCCATAGGTTAGCATTTTCTGTATGACTTAAATGACTTGGCTTCCTCACTGATAAGGTCATCGCAGGTGCATGGGAAGGGCCTAAGTACACCCGAGTCACAGTGGGCACTCAGTCTGAAAAGACCTTCTCTCTTTCCCTTGGCTTTGTTATTGTTGATTTCATTTGCTTATTCCTTCCTTTCTCCTCCCTCCCTCCCTCCCTCCTCCCTTCCCTCCCTTCCTTCTTTCCCCTCTCTTTCTTTCTTCTCTTTCTTATGAGATATGATCTCCCTATATAATCCTAGAATTCATTATGTAAACCAGGTTGTCCTTGAACTTGTAACAATCCTCCTGCCTCAGCCTCCTTATGTGCTGGCCATATCTAGAGCCCTTCCCTTTGGTTTTGATTCAGTCATTTAATCTGGCTGATCTGGTCAGTCCTATCTCTTTAATGTGAGTCTTAGGGACAATAAGTCTGAATGCATGATGGGAGTGGCGTCCTCTCCTTCCACATGGTTGTTCTTCAGCTCAGCTCCCAGTGACATCAAATACAGGAAGTTCTCAGGAACCTGCCTTTCCACCACAATGGGGTGCTGTGGGGGAGGGAGACCTATGACAACATTTGACATTTTGTTGCATATTTTTTTTCCTTGCATTTCCTCAGTCTCAAATCAGAGTATTTCCTTTCTCTGGCACATATTGGCACATATCACATCGCCATAAGAACCATTCGGGCACCTGCTTCTGTGTTTCGTCAGCTATTTTTAGAGATTTGTAAATGGTGAGAAAGGTGGAGATTGGTCTCTACCCAAGCTAACTTATGTTAATATTTCTAGTTCAAGCTGTGAATAGTGCAATGGGCCCTCAACTGTCAATGGGTCCCCAGCTCTGCTGAGCAAGCCACACCCTCTACAGAAAGAGGAGCTGACTCTGTCAGGTCAGCCCCTGAGGATCTGTCAGTGTTCAAACTCAGCTTCTGGCCACTATATGAGGACACTTCAGGAGATCTTCAAAGGGCTGGACTTCTTGCAGCTATGGTGGTTAATAATGATTTGTGAACTCGATGGGATCTGGAATCAGCTACTCTGTCTCCTAGAGGGAGTCTCTAGACTGGGTTCACTATAATGGGAAGCCATTCTATGTGCTGGGTCCCAGACTGAGTAGAAGTGGAGGAGCAGAACTGAGTACAGCCCTCATCTTTCTATGCGTCCCCACTACACACTGAAACTGACCGCTGCCTCAAGTGTCGGTCACTACGATGTCCCTGCCATGATGGACTGTACCCTCAAACTATGAGCCAAAATGGCCTCTCCCTTCCTTAAACTGCTTCTGTCTGAGCAACACGTAATGAGTGCAGCAAATGGTGGGTGAAGAATGAAGGCGTTAACAACAAAAAGCAGAGCTTTTCTTTCCAGGAAAGTGCCACAGAACACGAGAGCTGGGGAAATGGTTGGGGGGGGGGGCTTGCGGTGCAAATGTGAGAGCTGACATCTGGAGCCCTCTAACCCATGCAGATGCCTGCAGAGAAAGGGGACCTCAAAGCAGACCAGTTGGCTGGACTCATCTAATTGGCAAGCTCTAGGTTCAACGGAAGATACTGGATGTTAACCTCTGGTCTCCACTTGCACACACATGGGGGCATATGTACTCCCATGTAGAAACAACACACACACATACACAAGAATACAAAGACAGTTTGTTTATGTTGTCTGGCAGGGGAAGCACATTTTTGTTGTTTTTGCACAAACCACAAGAGTCGATTAGCAAAGCTTCCTATGTGTTAGAACCTGAAAATCACCACAGCCTTGATTTCAGACAGAGCCAGTTGTGTCTTGATATTGAAACTCTTCACTCCAGTCCTTGCCTCCAGACAGGAAGTATTTCACTGATGTGGAGCATAGAGTTGTCCATGTGCTTTGGGATATCTTCAAGCCCACAGTCCAGTGGTTGTGGCGCCATCCCTGACTTGTCACACAGAAAAGAAGACAGGAACATCTCCACAGATGTTATCACAGAATGGAGACATGTTCTTCGGAGCCAGAAAAGCTGGTTCCACTTTGTGAACTATGCCATCCGTACAAGGACCTAGCCTCTTGGGACTTCACTGCCTTTTTCTCAAAACTGAGGGGATATAAACCCCATGTGTGTGGGTGGTTGACAGTACTGGGAGGCACACCACTACCATTCACACAGCATCCTCTCTGCTCTCCGCACGTTATGTGCCGTGACTTATTTCATATTCACAGCTCTAGGAGGTAGATTTTGTTGTGGTCCAAGGAAAACCCTGCTGCACAGAAATAGACACAGTGAGAGCCATTGTTGCTATTGACCATGGTGTCCTTGATATTGGCATAGTTTAAAGTGGTACAGCTAACCATACATGTGTGCAAGGCCCGTGGCAATGTATTCATTAAATGCATTATAAGAACAAGAGGCACGAGAGAAATCATTTCTGGTTTCTCTCTCCATAATAAGCAAACATACTTATTTTAAATGAGTCTTCTGGCCTAAACAGCCCTATAGATACATGATTAGAGACTGGAATTATCTGTAAGTTCTAGAGAGGAGAGAGGGAGGGACTGGGGTGGGGGGAATAAAGCAATAGCTTTTTTTTAAAAATGCCCCCAAACTAAAAGGTAAGAATATCCAGTCTGAAGGACGTTGTAGCAGAATCAACAGCTTAAAGCCCATGTCACATCAGTGAATTGTAGGAACACCACAGCCTGAAATCTTCCTGAGAGGAACAAACAAGCAATGAAAAACTGCCCACAGAGATGTCAGGAAACATCAGCTGTCCCACAGACCATGCCCTAAGCCAGAGGGCAGCTGAGAAATGCCTTCAAAATGCTCAGGAGAAATTGTTTCAAATCCTAAAATAGTTGACCCAGGCATGCTGTCAATCAATCCTGACAAGCGTTTAAAAATTCAAATGCTCAAAAAAAAAAATATCTTTTATGGTTGCTCTTTCTCAGGAAACTCCTGGAGAATGGCCTCTTCAAGAAAGAGGAAGCTGTTGAAGAAAAGGAAGGCCTGAGATACAGGAAACAAGATGTGAGAGACAACAGACATCCCCGGTGTTAGAGAAAGAAGGTTCCAGAACAGCATCTGTGCAGCATCCTTAGATAGCAATGTCCCCCTTGAACAAAAGGATTGAAAGTTGTAGGAGAGAATTCTCTAGAATTCATTGACTGGTTGTGTTTAACCTCTGGAAATGTATTTAGTTGTTTGACATGTTACAACATATGAGAACTTATCCAGAGGTTGATGCATAGACACCAAGCAAATAAAAATATAAAGAAGGAGATATTAATTCTATAAACAATAAAGAGTTGTACAAAGGGGGGGGGGAACAATCCCAGTATCCTGTCTGACTCAGCAATGTGAGAGGAGAAGCCCCCTAAGGTGTAAACAAGGAAGGGAGTTCAGCCTGAGAACGACCATGCTCCAGGAAACAGAGTGTAGAGAACTGAGGAATGAGCTATATGCCCTGCGCTAGGATGAGGCCCTGCGCTGGACGAGCTATCACAACCCATGCTATAAGTGGCTTCTCTCAAACACTCAGGCCAGAAAGCAACATCATCTCCATTACCTGAGAGGACAGAGATACCTCTAACAGCTGGATTTTGCTGTCTCTGGGAGTTAGTCTCCAGATTAAGAGTTTCAGGGAGGCGAATACTGGCTCTCAAAAATAAGACTTGAGGTTTTTAGATTTCAAATGTACTAATTGGTCATGTGTTACTCTGCACAGAAAAAAAAAAATTATTTCTAAAAGGCTCATTTAAAATAGGCAGCATAGCCTGAGTTGAAATGTAAGGAATTGCTTTTAGATTCATTCTAATGGCAAAGATTGCTTTACTCTTAGCAAAAACAAACAAGCAATCCAGAACATCGACCATACACACACGCATTAGGAAATTATTTCTAATGCCCCAAACTACTAGAAACTGGAAAAAGGAAAGAAGGCAGTGTGAAAAAAGAGCCAAAGTTAAAATAAGAAAAGAACTTGCCGCATATGGGCCAGTCACACTGAAAGACAGGTTGTGAAGTTTGTCTCTTCAGCTGGAAACAGGAAGACAGATGACCCCGAGACCCTGCAGCCTTCCACTGCACCATGCAAAGGAAGCAGAACCGGAACCGGAAGGTGGACAGTAGGTAACCAGCCAGACTGCCGATTTAAAGCTGCCTGCTCAACGGATTTATTCTTTCTTTGGAGATGAAAATACGAACATCTAAAGGAGAGCAAATGGTTATGACTTGTGTGGGGTGGGGTAGGACGATGGGCAGGGATGGTTCCTGAGAGTTTATGTGACAAACAGTTGTCTTGTTTGGAGAGACAGGAAAGTGAGGAGCAATAAATGAACTGGGAAGCAGGGGCCCCTCTGCCTCACCGGAAACAGATCCTGAGTCTAAATTAATACTCCTTTCTTCCTACAATATGATTCAGCTGCACCACGTCTGGGTGTATAACTGAGAATCAAAGTTAGCTCAATATAAAGATTGCTGTACTATTCTGGTAGCCAACCGTGGAATCAGCCTAGGCGACCAGAGGAGGAAACACGTAAAGGAAGAGCAATAGAGTCTCATTCAGCCACAAAGGAGAATGCGAAGATGTCACCTGAAGGAAAATGGCAGAAGTGGAGATCATAATGCTAAGTGAAATAAGCCAGACTCACAAATACCGCATGCGTTTTCTCATATCTGTAATTCAGAGTGTGTGCATGTGTGGGTCTGTGTTTGTCTCTGTGTGTCTCTAAGTATGTGTCTGTGTGTATGTGGGTGTGTGTCTCTGTCTGCGTGTATATCTTTGTGTATGTGTCTGTGTACATCTCTGTGTGTCTGTGTCTGTCTGTGTGGACATGAGAAAGTGGGCTCCCAGGGTTATGGAAGGGAGAGGAGGGGATAAGGGAACAGAATGGTTTGTTATCTCCATGTCTGAAAGCGCCATAGTGGCTCATTTGAGTATAATTTAATTGTGCTCACTTAATACAGGCAAACAAAACCACTCCCTCCCCTTGTCTGTATTTTAATAACTGATAGTGCTGGCTACCTTTCCAAACATTTTAATCTCCTGGGTAAAATGGTATCCGTGGGGATAACAATATGCCATTAGCAGCCATTTTAATGCTATGTTCCTCTAGCAGAATAAGTAATAGGCTTTTATGTAGGGCCATGACTGATCTAATCTCAGGTTTTCAGTTGTAGTAATGGTGTCAGGCATGAGTTCCATTTAAATCCTTAAATCCAATGTTTAGAAGTGGTTGGTTGTTCCCATAACATTGTGTCACCATTGCACCAGTAGGTGATCTTTCTGGGAGGTTGTCATTGATTGATTACTCTTCCCTTCCAACAGTTTGCACCGCACCTTCCAGTACCCTGCATCCTGGTTAGTGAGTGAAGCTTTCAGTGAATACCAGCTCCATTTATCCATGGTCTGTGACCTAAGTATAAGCTATTTCCAGCAACAGGGGTTTACCATCAGATTGCGGAAACCAAATAAATTCCCAGCACCAGCATGTGTTACATTTTTGAGAAACTATTAAAATATATTTTTAATCATAATTAGGGTAGTTAATTTTATATCAACTTGACACAGTGTGAGTCATTTGGGAAGAGGGGACTGGAACTGAAAAAAAAAAAAATGGCCCCACCAAATTGGCCTGTGGGAAAACCTGTGGTGTATTTACTTGATTGATGATTTCTATAGGAGGGTCCAGCTCACTGTGGGTGGTGCTATACTTAGGCTGGTGGTCCAAGAAAGCAGGCTGAGCAAACCAGGAAGCAGGACTCCTCTATGGCCAAAGCTCTTGACTCCAGATTCCTGCCCTGTTTGAGCACCTGCCCCTACTTTCATTTGTGATCAACTAAGCTAAAATTAATCCACCCCAACTTGCTTTGGCCATGGTGTTTATCACAGCAATAGAAACACATCTAAACAGTAACTATGTATGTTCACAATGATTCTAGAACTAACACAGTGCAGGCCCTGAGGGCTCCTTTCCCTCAAGTCTGCTGCAGAAGAAGAGCGAAGCGAGTCTTCCCCAGAACCTTGGCTCTCCTCAGTCACCTTTTGTCTTACTACTGCTTTCTTCCAGCTGGCCCATAAACTCTGCCAACTGCTGGAGGCCAATTACTGCAAAAGCTAATTATAATTTAATTAATTTTTTAACTGAATATGATTGAAAATAAACAGGAACATAAAATTGCACTTCTTCCAGGTACCTGTGTATATCATTTTCAACATATATCTGCACCAGTAAGTTTAGTGAGATCCACATGGTTATATGGATAAGCCGTAGCCCTGTTCTTGCTGGGAATTGGTTCTTACTGAGATAATTGATGGTCCTTGTTAGTCATAGCGGATGGACAGAAGTTCAGTCCAGTTTATTTCCCTTCTATGGTAATAAAATGATTGAAAAGCACATTTAATAAACAATACCTTCGAGCACTGCAACCAAGGTTCTCATGACTATAGTAGGCCAAAGCTTACAGAAAATCTTGTCGTTATTAACCTTGCCTTGCATGCAAGATCCTGAGAGAAAAAAAAATCAACGTTAAAGTCTATATGGGAAATCTGGGCCAGGGAAATGGCCCTAGCTGTATGATCATGACTGGGATTAAGATCCATAGAGCAAGCAAGCATGACAATTGCCTACAGTGTCACTCAAGAGGCAGAGACTGTGGGAACCCTAGGCAAGTGGACAAGCTAGCCAGAATTGGCAAGCTCTAGGTTTAGGAAGAGACTTCATCTCAGTAAAGTAGAAAGAGATACAGAAAGACATCTGATGTCAACCTATGACTTCCACATGTATGTTGTCAACCTGACTTCCACATGTATGTGTATCTGCATATATGTCACACACATGTGAATTTGATACACACATGAATGTATAATACACACACATATGGAACAATATAGGACATGTATACAGACATTTGCTAAATTACTTCTTGACTTAGGAAACTCTGCTTGGAGGTTGGTGGATTTTGTAGCTATAATTTCATGAAAGGACAGAAAAGTCCAATTACTCAGCACCTCAACTACGTATTTAGTCCTGGGATAAATTCATGGTGTTTATATCCAACTTCCCTTGCTGTGCACTGCCTACAAATACAGTTTCTCTTAAATGCAATTTCTGATTATAACGCAGTTCTATTTTGATGTGACTGGATCTCTATTTCTGTAGCTAAAAAAACCAAATTATTTCAGTGTGAATCCCAAGATTAATCAACTTTAAGTAGTCATAGGAGGTATATTATCATATAATTATTATATCTATCCTATGAAAACTCTCCACTGATTCTCACTTGGCAACAATAAGAGTAACAAGGTCAATAAATGCAGAGTCCAGATAGTCATTGGAGTCCCCAATCTGGTTGGCTAATTATACACAGGATTCTTGATATATTTCATCTGCAAGGGACACTGGGAAATCATAGTCAGCGTGGTAGCCCAGACAGGGCAAACTTGGACATTGATGTTCCTTCCAGGTTCCTCACCAACTCGAAGGTACTGGCAGCTAGCAGAATCTGTCTGTCTCTGTCTCTGTTTCTCTCTGTTTGTGTGTGTGCTTGATCAAGACACAAAGCAGAGGTATTATTTATGATATAGCTTTCATTAAAAGACCGGTGAGAGTAGCCATGATCCTTAAGCTCCTGTGTCCAGAAGGCTTATGAAGCACACCTCACTAGGGCTGCAGAATTTCCAGGTCATCAGGTCTGGAGTGGGGCCTGAGCATTTGGATTTCCAATGGTTTGCAGAAGATGATGGCAGAGAGAGGTGCATGTGATGAACAAAAACTTAAGGCGGTCTCTGTAGGCAGCCGTGTTTACAGTTGCAAAGTTGTATGACTAGCACCTGACAATGTAAGCAGCTGGCTTCCAGAGTGGCCAGCTCAGCTAAACTGGTAAACAAGTCCTTTGTGCATGCATCAGCCTCGTGCCCCTCCCGAGCGGGCTTATGCTAATGAGGTATTGGCAGCTTAACCTATCCTGAGAGAACACATCACCCAGCCCGCCTTGGGCAGTTATATAAGCAGCTCATTTCTGCTGCTTGGGAGCCCAGCCCATCCCCTTCCTGGTCCAGGTCCCCGGCCCTAAGTCAAGAGTCGTTCCTGGAATAAAGCTGACTGAGAAGGATCCGACCGTGTCCTGTCTTACTTGCTGGCCAAGGCGGACGCAACAGGTCTCCACTATGTTTGTGCCCTCCCCTTGAAACTAGGCAAAAACAAAATATGACAGGATACTAACACCATGATTCAGGCTGGCTTCCTAAGGTTAAAGGTAAAAATGTCTACTAATATGGCAAGATTTTTTTTCCTTAATTAACAAAAATTATACATACATGCATATGCTTCAATACACGTGCACACTGCGGAATACTCAAGTCAAAGTCAATACACACACACTCCCAAAGAGTTATTCTCTGTGGCAAAAACATTAAAAATTCTTTCTTTGGGCATTTTTAAAGTTATAATTTACTACTTTTAGTTATAATCACAGTATAGTGCAACTGCATGCCAGGGTGTCCTCCTGTCTATGCCTCGGAACCTATTCTGCTACCTTTCAGCATTCCCTGATGCTCCACGCTCCTTAGCTGGTTTAGCATTCCCATGCCAGTGAAACCATGCAGTGTTGTCTTTTTCAGTGTCTGGCTTATTTCACTTAACACACTGATCTGTAGTTCATATCGGCACAAATGGTCAGATTTCATTTTATATGGCTGAATAGTGTTCCTTGGTTTATGTGGAATACACACATTCCACATTTTCTTTCTCATTTATTGTGTGAAGGGCACTAACACTCTCTCAATTCCTTTGCTACTGTAAACAGCACTGCAAAAAACCATGGCGATGCAGAGGTCTCTTCTCCATGGACACAGGTATGTATGTATGTGTATGTGTATGTGTATGTGTATGGTTAGATGTATGTATGTATGTATGTATGTGTGACTGCAGTGTGACTTCTGGGCCATATAGCAGCTCAGGTTTCCCTTTGGACTCACTACCAAACTTACATTCCTGTGAACATTGTATGTGAAAGTTCACTTTTCCCCAAATCTGCATCAGCACCAGCGTCTTCTGAGAACAGCCGTCCTTAGAGTGAGGTGGTGGTGTCAGCACACATTTCTATGATGGTTAGTGGGGCTCACTCCATTTCTTTCTTCTGCCTAAGAATCACATGGTCATCTTCTGAGAAATGTCTACTGAAGTCTTTTGTCCAGGTTTATTTTTATTACTGAAGCACAGTTGGAGTTTAATAAGAGATTTTAATATAGATTTTAAGCATAGTGGGACAGGGAGCCATTCCCAAGAGCATAGGAATGGGGTTCTCAAAGGAAAGTTGCCTCTTAGCCATTTAAAAGTTTGATTCTTATTTTTGACTATTGGTTTATTTGAGTTCCTCATTTATTCTAAATTAACTCCTTGTTGTGCAGTTTGCAAATATTTTCTTCAAGTGAATGTTTAAAGGAATATGAAGAGACAGAATGCCACGTTGTTGTCGCCCAATGAGAAAATAGAAGTCACACATCTCTCGTCGTCGTCATCATCATCACTCAGCCTACTGAATATTTATTAGCTGACTAGTATTTGCAAGACTTTGGTTAGCCCAGCTAAGGATTTAAAAATTCCACAGTTCTTTTCCTCAAAAAGCTGTCTGTGTAATAAGAGGGATAACAGAAGCACACAGGCAACTTTTCTTCAACACAGATTATACTAACAGTCCCAGGAGAGATGCAAACCCAGTGTTCCAGCACTATAAAGGAAGAAAGGTCACATCTGGCTGGGACCAGAAGTATTTAACAGAGAATGAGGCATGGGAGAAAGAGATTACTAAAAATAAGTAGATCACCATAAACAGATAGAGCCAAGGGGCAGACAAGTAGATCTCTTCCAGGAATATGCATGATGTAAGGCTGTGGAGGTACAGAGAAATAGCACGTTCACAGAGCAGCGGTGACCTGTGCTCCTCAGGTGGCACCCCAGGGTGCCTGCAGCTGCTCTGCAGTATCTCAAGCTGTGGATGGACAGAAACTGCATGTCTGCACGGAGCCTGTGCCCATCCTGTGTCCGTTACTCCTCTACAGCACAGGGTGTGGTGCACCTCTGAGCCTCACATCTGGGATGAGTTTTGAAGATGAGACCAAACTGAGCACACAGTGAGATCCTCAAGAATTTGAAATATCTAATCAATGCCATGTAAGTGTTCTGTAAAGACTCTGCAAAAAGCCACCGTACTGTATTGTTTAGGGAACCATGACAGTTTTAAAACTGCATGTTCAATACAGGCAGGACTCTTCCTTAAGCATTTTGATCTGTGGCTGGTTGAATCTGTGTATGAGAATTAAGGATTCAAGGATCAAGAATAAAGTGGGCTGACACCCAAGTACCAACAGAGGAGCAGGGCGAAACAAGTAAGACACAAAGATTCCCTAAAAACAAATAAACAAACAACCCAAAAACCAGTAAGAATATGTGTGAGAGTGTCTATGAGTGTGTATGTCTATATGAGTGTATGTATGTGTGTATGACAGTGTGTGTACATGTTGTGTGTGTGTGTGTATGTGCCCACACACAGTTGCTTTCATACACAGAGAGATCACATGACAACTTGTAGAAGTCTCATGTGATGTGGGTCTCAGGGATAGAATTCAGGTTATCATGCTTGGCAGCAAGTGCCTTTACCCTCTGAGCCATTTTTACCTGCCATATATATGTGTGTGTGTGTGTGTGTGTGTGTGTGTGTGTGTGTGTATTGTGTATATATTATATAGTGTATATACTATATTGTGAATGTGTACTATGTATCATGTGTTTATATGTTATATGTGGAGTGTATATGGTGTGTGTGTCTATGGTGTAAGTATGTATGGCTAGATGTTTTTAGAGTAGATATAGCTGGTATTTGTGTGGTATATGTGTGTATGTGTGTGTTATATGTGAAAGGTTCCAAATGTTAAATGAGGATGTGAAATTGGGAGGGGCTAGGGAGCTCATGCCGGTGGCAGAGCCTGAAATGGCACTGGAATTCCCTGGCCAGGATGACTTGATGAGTCAGCAATCTCTAGTTCCTTCTTTCATGCTAACAGGAGTGGTCCAAGACCTTACTGAAGCTTTACTTTACACATTAATGCATGTGAGAGGGGGTAGGTGGAGTAGTATGTAACCTGGTAATAACAGAGTATGTACTTTCACATATATACATCCCTTGGTTCACTCCTGTATACTGCAAGAATACACAATCAAAAAATATAAACAGGCATGGTGGGAATGCTTTAAATAAGGGATGACATGAGACACAGGATTCCATTATTCATAGGAAAATAACCTACTTGGTGAGTTGGCTCCAACCTTCTGTTTTTCTGGCTGTTTACATGCACTGGGGTTTATTACTTACTCATGGTTCTGCCTTGGCATCCACACTCCCCAGGCGTACCTAACTGCCAGTGTGCTCTTTGTCTGCGATCTTCTCACTTAATAAGGACAGCAGGATCTCAACTACTTCTCTACACAGACCCAGAAACAGGACCAGAGCCAGCAGACAACTTCCTGTCTCCACACTCCCCATTGCTGCATCGAGAAAGGTGTTTCCCTACCACAGAGCCAACAACAAGCTTAGGATGTAGAAGAAAAGATGACATGTTTTCTGTGTGTTAAGTAAGATTCACTTCCTGCAAAATAGAGGTTTTGTTATATTACTGGTAACTTCTAAAGAAATTTAAAGGCCATATTTAAATTATAAGCATTAAAAATTCTCTTTCCTTTAAATGAGAATTACTAGATTTTCCCAAAATTAATCTGTCTGCCATAAGAATTTAGTTTAACATTGTTAAGTGACTTTACTCAACAACATATGGAAAGTTGGACTTTTAAAAAGATAGTATCTTGTTACGTAGCCCTCCTGTTTCATCTGAAATTTGCTTGCAGCAATTCCCCTGCCTTTGCTTCCTGAGTGATGGGAGTTCAGGGGTTACTAGCACACTGTCTTCAATGGAAAGGGCAATGTGAAAAATGAAGGTCCATTCTAGAGTATGATAGAGTGGCTTTGGATACTCTAGTGCAGCCAATGAGCAGGCTCAAAGGAGGATGTAGAAGACACACAAAATATCTGATTACACATGGCAGTAACCTACTGGAGCAACCAAGAAGGGAGGCTAAGGTCCAGGCATTTCTGAGGATGAGCTGCCCATGCAGGAAACAGCGGAGGAGCTCCAGCTGCTGTCTATGCTAAACTCTGCCAGCTCTGGTTCTAGACTCTGTCTTGCCTAGACAAGTCAGTGAAGGAGAGAAACAATAGAATTTGGGGTCTTTGTTATGTGTTAGAGCATCTTTGGGTATATACCCAGGAGTGGTATAGCTGGGTCCTCAGGTAGTGATATGTTCAAATTTCTGAGGAACCGCCAGACTGTTTTCCATAGTGGTTGCACCATCTTGCAATTCCACCAACAATGGATAGGAGTGTTCCTCTTTCTCCACATCCTCGCCAGCATCTGCTATCACCTGAGTTTTTTATTTTAGCCATTCTGACTGGTGTGAGGTGGAATCTCAGGGTTGTTTTGATTTGCATTTCCCTGATGACCAAGGATGCTGAACATTTCTTTAGGTGCTTCTCGGCCATTCACATTTCCTCAGTTGAGAATTCTTTGTTTAGCTCCATACCCCATTTTTAATAGGGTTATTTGGTTGTCTAGAGTCTAATTTCTTGAGTTCTTTGTATATATTGGATATTAGTCCTCTATCGGATGTGGAATTGGTAAAGATCTTTTCCCAATCTGTTGGTTGCCATTTTTCCTATTGACAGTGTCCTTTGCCTTACAGAAACTTTGCAATTTTATGAAGTCCCATTTGTCAATTCTTGATCTTAGAGCATAGGCCATTGGTGTTCTGTTCAGGAACTTTTCCCTGTGCCTAGGTATTCGAGGGTCTTCCCCACCTTCTCTTCTATTAGTTTCAGTGTGTCTGGTTTTATGTGAAGGTCCTTTATCCACTTGGACTTGAAGGACATATGCTTCACTATGTTCATAGCAGCTTTATTTATAATAGCCAGAAACTGGAAAGAACCCAGATGCCCTTCAACAGAGGAATGGATACAAAAAATGTGGTACATTTATACAATGGAATATTACTCAGCCATTAAAAACAATGAATTTGATAAATTTTTATGTAAATGGATGGAACTAGAAAATATCATCCTGAGTGAAGTAATCCCAATCACAAAAGAACATACATGGTATTCACTCACTGATTATTGGATTTTAGCCCAGAAGCTTGAAATACCCAAGATTCAACTCACAAACCACATAAAGCTCATGAAGAATGACACCAAGTAGGGGGGGGCTTCAGTCCTTCTTAGAGGAGTAACAAAATACTCAAGGGAGCAAATATGGAGACACAGTGCAGGACAGAAACTGAAGGAGGGCTGTCTACAGACCATTCCACCTGGTATCCATCCCATGTGCAGTCACCAAAGGTAGACAGTTGATGTGGATGTCAGGATGTACATGCTGACAGGAGCCTGATATAGCTGTCTCCTTAGAAGTCTGCAAGAGTCTGACATACTCAGAGGCAGATGCTCACAGCTAACCACCAAACTGATCATGGGGTTCCCAATGGAGAAGATAGAGTGAAGGCTGAAGGAGTTGAAAGGATTCGTGACACCATGAGGAAAGCAACAATACCAACCAACCAGAGCCCCCAGGGTCTAAACCACCAGCCTGGGAGCGCTTAGGGAGGGACCCATGGCTCTAGCTACATATGCAAGGGAGCTATATATAAGTGGGAGAAGAGATCCTTGGTCCCATGAAGGCTGGGCATCATGAGGGGGTGATATTCGAGGGTGGGGAGGTGAGGTATGGGGGAGGGTGGGGGGGTACACCAACTGGAGGCAGGAGGAGGGGGGAAGGAATAGTGAGTTCCTGGAGGGAGGGGGAAATGGGGTAAGGGAGAATATCTGAAATGTAAATAAAATTTCCAATAAAAAAAAAAAAGAACTTGGGGTCATGAAGTACTGAGATAGAAATGCTGGAAATTTAAAGGGGGCAATTCTTGACTGGAAAAGGTTGCTAAAGTCTCAAAGACCCACATGGGAGATTTCACCCAAGGTCACCTAAACTCTGAGGTTGTAGAAGGTAGAAAATGACGTAAAAGGAAGCTGTGAGTTTCTGATTGAGCGGAAAATGAGAGAATTAAGGACTCTTCAGCCACATCATGAAAAGACCGCTGTGGAGAGGTTCACGGAGCCTCACCCAGTGGGAGCTAAGCCACGCCCTAAGCTACATGGTATATGTGCCCAGTCTTTATTGTTTACCCAGAGAAGAAAGGGTAAATTTTGCTAAAGAAAAAAAAATATAGTCAGGAGTCTCTATTTTTTTTAATGTATATATCTAAACTTCAATAAAAATATTACCCAGAAGTACACTTGGTGGCACACTTATGTTTTAAGTGTATCAGGAGGCCTGGGCAAGATCAGCCAAGGCCAGCCTACACTCAAATGTGTGTCAAGAACATAATAAGGAAATAAATAAAATAAAATAAATGAATGAATAAATAAATAAATACATAAATGCTTATGTTCTAAGGATCATATGGTTTTTTAAAAAAACACTGTATGATTATGAAATTAAGGACTGTGAAATAACTGTAATTAATCTGGTCAATGAAATAGAAGAATGTAATCAAAATGTATTAAAATATTTTAAAGGTCAAGATAGTAACTCAGTGTACTGATTTAATAGCAGGTTCTTATGAGATTAAAAGTATAAGCTCAAAAGTACAATAACCCAATATCCTCATGCTGATGAGCAGAGTACACTGAAGAATAGATGTTGAAATGCCCATAGTGGAAACATCAAGAGACGTGTGCTTGGAGTCTCCAGAAGGGATTCAGAGAATAAAGCCTGAGCAATATTTGAAGAGATAAAAATGCATGACTCCAGGTCTGCAAGATGGCCCAGGGCAAGTAAAGGCTCCTGTCACCAACCCTAACAACTGGACTTTGATTTCTGGGACTCCATATTGGAAGATGAATACCAGCTTCTGTACATTGTCCTCTGACAACCACAGGTACACCACAGCACATATGTATGTCTTCCAACACATATACATACATACAAACACACTCGTGTTCATACATGAATACATAGTATAACAATTTAAAAGAGGCTATTCTAAATAATGAAAGGTTTTTAAGACATAGATCATTAAATTCTGCAAACCTCAAGAAGAAAAATTTAAAAGTAAAGATAACTATTCCTAGAACACAAACTTAAACTATATTTAATCAGAGGGAAAAATTACCTTCAAAAGGATCAATACATTGGTTAATAATTTCTCAATAGAAATAATAGAAAACAAAAAATAACACTGCATATTTAAGTGCTAAAGAGAATAACTGTTGATCTATAAGTGTCTCCAACAAAATCCTAAAAAATTGAAGTGATACATGTGGCCATTCCAATAGATACTGAAAATGTATTTCACGAAATTCAAGGTACTCTCATGATAAAAGTCCTGAAGAAGCTTGAAACAGAGTACATCTCAAAATAATAGAGCTATACAAAACAGACCCATTGCTAACATTACACTCAATGATAAAAAAATACCCTGAGCATTTCATTTTTACTCAAAGTCTGGAATAAGACATGGCTGTCTGATTTTCTTTACTCTTATTCAATAAAGGTATTGGGGTCTTAGTCAGAATACTTCAATACAGTTATTGAAGTCTTAGAGAAATAAGATGAGAAAGATGTAAAAGAGATAAAAATATAAAAGAAATCAAATTCTCCCTACTTATAGATGATGTGATTATATACTTAAAAGACTACAGACTCTATTAGAAAGCTTTTGGATAAACACTTTCATTAAAGTTTCAAGATACAAAATATCTTTCATATAAACCAACAACACACTTCTGAGAAAGAAATTAGGACAAGCATTTTACTGACAATGCTTTGAATGAATGAATGAATGAATGAATGCCCAGGAATAAACCTAAACAAGTGGAAGACATACATGGAAACATTTTACACTGAAAAGGGAAACGGGAAGACGCTAAATGATGGAAAGACCTTCTATGCTTCTGGGCCGGTAGAATTCATAGAGTGAAATTGCTATTTTACTAAAAATAATGTATAGATTCAAAGCAACTCCTGTCAAAAATTGCAATGGCATTATTCACAGGATTGGGAAAATGTAAGAATGTAGAAGCAACACAAAAACACAAGTAGAAGAAACACTGCTGGCAGTGTCCCAAGAACTGACCTCAAATGACACTTCAGAGTCACAGCGGCAAAGCAGATGTGTAGTCATTGGGAGCAAGTAGAGGGCCCAGGAACAAACCCACACATCTATGGCCACATGAAGTCTGATAAAGGTGTGAAAATAAAGTGGGCAAAAGGCAACCTATTCAACAAATAGAGTTCACAAACTGGATATCCATCTGCAGAAGGATGGAATTAGATCCATATCTCTTACCCACCACAAAAGCCATTCAAAGTGGATCAAAGACCTTAAGATATGAAGTGTTGAACTTCTAGAAAAAAAAAAAAGAACAGGAAAAACATTTCAAGATATAAACAAGACAAGAGCTTCCTGCACAGGAATCCAATGGTACAGGAATAACCCTGAAAATTGACAAATGAAATTACATCAATTACAAATCTTCACAGCCAGGGAAACCAGCAATAGAGCAAACAGACAGCCTATAGGAGAGGAGAAAGAGGCAACTAGACTTCAAACAAGCATAATACACAACCAACTGCAAAAATTAAACAACAAGAAAAAACAAAACCTGGCAACTAATGGATTGGTAAGATGCCAACTCCTACCAGTCAGAATGCCCATAATCCAGAGAGCAAAAGACAACAAAGTCTGCTAAGAGGGTTCCTTATGCTTTGCTAGTGGTGGTATAAACTCGTGCAACCACTATGGGAACCAGTGGGCATACTTCTCAAAGGGCTAAAAATATAACTAACATATGTCCTCTTAGGCATCTACCTAAAACTCTATATTGTGTCACAGAGGTACTTACATACACATCTTCATTGCTGCTCTGTTGTAATAGCAAGAGAATATAATTAGCTCATATACCTACCAACAGATGAACGAATAATGAAAATGTAGCAGAATGCACAATGGAGTCCCAGTCATCCATAAGAAAAACTGGAATTATAAAATTTGTAGGAAAATGAATGGAAGCAGAAATATTAAGTGGGATATGGCAGGTTCAGAAAGATAAATACTGCATGTTCCATTTCACCTGCAGATCCCAGATTTGGTGTTTATTTAATCTGTGTATGCTGTGAGGATGGTAATAGGCCACAGAATGAGAAAGGAGGCTATGAAACAGGGAAAAGAGGTACTGAGGAAGGAGGCAGGATACGCGTGACGTGAAGTGGAAACGAGGCTACTGGGGACTGAAGGGCACAAAGGGGTGCAAGAATGGGGGGGGGCACGGTAGAAAAGGAGAATTAACAAAAAAAATTCTTTTTGAAAATGCCATAATTAAATCTACTACTTTTTACATTAACTTTTAAAATACATGTATTAAAGCTCTTTCAAATTGAAAAGTATTTTAAAACCACAGTAACATGACATAGCTGGGCATGGTGGTATATGCTTATAATCTCAGCTCTATACTAAAGGTCTCAGCTCTCTCCCAAGGAAAATTATGAGTTCTAGGCTAGGCTGGGCAAAATAGTGGAATCTTGTATTTTAAAATGTGATATGAGCACAATTTATGAAAACTGACCCTGAGATCAATTGCTGCCACTAGGCCAGCAACTTAAGGTAGACATAAGAATTCCTCAAAGGCAAAGACTGAAGGGCACGTACTGAGGACTCAGAAGGTGGTGGTGACGCTTGATCCCTCAGAGTGGGAACTGTGTGAAGAATGAAAACACAAAAATAAGAAGCCAAAGAGGAAAAACTGAATGTAAAAGCTATTAGGTCCTGGCACCATCCAGAAAACACCGAAAATAATCATCTCCTCCAGATTACCGTGTTAGAATGTGAGCTGCCATCTCCACAAGAGTCATTAGAGTAAAGTTAAAGAATGGAAAACAAATTAACAACAAAGCCAAGTAATGAAAACCTGGTACAAGTGGACAAGGAGAACACAGGAGAGCCAAATGGGAAGACATAGAAATGATTTCAAGAAAATGTAAATGAACTAAATATTCCAAATGAAAGACTGGGATTACAGAAAACACAATACAAAGTCAGAAATCTCTACAATGGTTTACCTATATGAGATATACTTATATTTGAAGACTGGATTTGAAAGTACAAGAAAGAAAAATGACCCTTTAATTATCCTAATAGATGTTAAAACAAGATACATAAGTAATAAAGATGTTTCATAGTGATGGAGATATCAACCTACAAGGAAATAAGAGGTTTGAACACATAAATCAGAAATTAATACCACTAAAGAAGGATATTGATCAGACTATAACCAAGTAGGGATTTTAACACACACATTTAGTAACTGGTGGAACTATCAGGTTACTTTAGTAGGACTCCAGAGGCTCAAAACAACACAACTAATAAACTCAGTCAAAGAATCATTAAAAAGCAGCAAGCTTGACACACCTGCCAAATTCAGCTGTGTGTGGGTTCATAAAACACCTCAGCAAAGCTGGGGACCCAAGTCAGTAAGTGAACCTCTTACTACAAGAAGAAATTAAAACACATTATAACAAGAAAAGTACTCAAATAAACAATATCAAGAAAAAGTATAAAGGAAATAGAACAATACTCCAAGCTGAATTATAACAAAGAAAAAAATTTCATAGTTCACAGTAGGAACATAGTTACTGAGCAAGAATTCATGTCTGGATGCTATTTATGAGAAAAGAAAAATGCAATGAGCAATGTTTTCATCTAAATCCTAGAAAGTCTAGAATAAGAAAAGCCCATCACTCCTAAGAAAAGTGAAATGATTTAAACCCAAAGAATTCCCGTAGAGCCCACATTAGACAGAATTTGAGTATCCTGTAAGACATATTAGAGCAACATACCATCTTTCAGTTCGGCTCTCTACCTAGAGCAGCCATCTTGTTATACGATCTATCTGTTCGGCTCTTTGCCTGGAGCCACAGACATTATTAATTAATTAATTACCTGTTATAGCAGGTAATTATCACTGTCCTTTCTACTTGAAGTCAGTGACTACAATTTTCCCTATCCTAGTTCTGAACCATGGTTGAAATTCCCCATTTGATTTGGACACAATCTGTATATAAATCTTTCCTGGGCTCCACAGGAATTCTGGGTTTAAATCCTGTTTTGACTAGCTGCCTATTTATAAGCTGGTATAGATAAAAGTATGAATCAATTGTTTTAAAGATGGTATAAAGATATTTTGCTCTAATACCCTCACAGGATACTCAAATTCTGTATAACATGGGCTCCACAGGAATCTTGAGTTGTTATCATGCTTAGCAAAATAGAAAAGGCCTAAGAATAGGCACACACAGTATTTTAGTTTACTTCATTTGTTTTGGATTGTTTTAACTTTTAAAATGGGTGTGATTTTGAGTTTTGTGGTTATATTATTCCTTAGATTTTTCTAGTTACTGGCTCAAGGATATTCTGATTTGGGAGAAAGGTTTTGTCTTTGCCTTTTTAGAAAAGGTGATTAGTGTCTATACACCTTTCAGAGTAATATGGATAAGATTTGATAGAAGGAGACCCCAGAGAACTAGATTCCAGAAAATCAAACAAAAAAGTTATCTTGATGATACTAAAATTTTGTTTTGAGATTTGTATATTACAGAATATACAGGCTTGGTGAGTCTCTTCATCAGACATGCTGAACTGACCTGCTTGAACTCCTGATGTCTTGAACTTTCAGCCAGATCCAGTCAGGACACAAACATTAGAGACTAATATAATTGTTGGTGTGGCCTTCCCCATTTTCCCTACCTCCCCACTTCAAAACATCTCAACGTCCATATTCAGCTTGAAGAAGTTATAAAGAGTCGTCGTCCCAGTTCCCTGGGCTTTAGGGGCTGGAGGTGGTTATTCTAAGGTTGTCTTTCTAGGGAGTTTAGACATGGTCATAGTTGGAACAGGAAGGAAATAGCTAGAATTATTGTGTAGCCATAATCTCATTTGGTAGAAATCTTTATAACTGTTACTAAACTGAAGGCATAATTTCTTATTTTGGTACAGAATTTATTTTGATGGAAAATCAAGGTTTCTATTAGTATAAATTTCTTCTATTGATAGAAAAAAATTTAAAAGTACAGGGTTTAGACCCAGTCCTTCTTAACTGTCATTATAAACTGATCTGAGATGATTAAGCCTGTGAGTTAAGGGCCAGATAACAAATTCATGGCTCTAAGTTTATGTTAGGGTGTTTTCAAGATAGTTAATTAGAAATAGTTGAGAGTAGTTAACAGACAACAGTCCAGATTACTTTACATAGATAGTTGGTTTTCAAAAACATCAGAAATCCAAGATGTGACATTTAATGTTATTTATTCACCATTGTTGAGACACATTCTGCTCATAACAGCTCCCCATTCATGGATTCGAAGAGGCAGCTGAGCATCCATCACCTCCAGGTGATGGTGTACATTGTGGCTAGGTCACCACTGGGCAGAAATTGCCAATCTCTCCTGCAGACCTGTACTGTTCTTGAAAGAACACAATTTACAGGTTAGGAGAACTTAGTTCTGACAAGACAGAATAGGTTCAGTTCTTAATAATTCCTGTTTTTCAGATCCTGGTCCTGGCTGAAGATTGATGCTCCAAATTTCTGACTTTCTGGGGCTGTATGGATAGGCAGCTGTCTCTACAATTTGTCTCAGTTCTGGAAGCTGGGTTAAGGCTTCCTATATCTTCAGATAATGTTAGTCATTCTTGGATTTCTCACAAGGCTGAAAGATTACTTATAGTCTCATAGCCAACCCAAGCTATTTACATTGAGAGAACAAATTTGAGAGGATGGTTTTCAGATGGCATACAATCTAAAGCCAGGACATAAGTCATGTTTAGAATTATAAGTCTTTTAAGTTAGGATAGATGACAGTATTCTATTTTATTGACAAATATGATGGACTGGGTGTTCGGTCTCTCTTGTACTTTAAAAATTACAAAATGGTTAATAGTTGTGTTTAATTTATATCTGAGACAAAAGAGTCTTTTAAGTGGACAGAAAGGGGAAGTGTTGTGGATGAGCCTGGCGCTGTTTGTATTTTGATGTTAATTCCACTCTCCTGGAGGGAATTACATATGAGTAATGAGTCAAGTACTCAGGTAACTTCTTGTAAACCATCTGCTAATGAATAAAAGAGCCAATCACTGGGGAGGGAGGGGAAGTGAAATGATGATAATAATTTTTAAAATGCACAATAGAGTTCAATTAAGCAGAACAAGAAAAACCAGAGCACACACAAACTTGAACAGGAAGGAAAACCAGTGGGCATCACACAGGTCTCACAGAGATACAAAGAGAGAACACTACCTTAGACATAGGAGTAACAAACACGTGGGCATCAAGCGGATCGTATGAATGTAGAAAGCTGTAACATAAGTAGATCCCTCTAAAACTAGAACCTAGAAGTGTCAATAAAGATAAACACAACATCTTAATATATAGATGCAACTTGTAACATAAATGCTATAACTAAACTTTTATTTACATAATTACACATATTTAGGGAATAAAATTTGCTTGTGAAAACTAAGCCCAGATGGTTAATCTGACAAGATCCAAAAATTACAAGACTTTTTTTTTATTAATAAATTCTGTAGCACATAAAGAAGAACCACAATTTTGATAAACAACATTCAACAAGGAAATTACAGAACAGTTTTTCTCTTGAAAATAATTTAAAATTCCTAAATCATGGAACTGCGGATCACATTCAGTTATGTAAAAGAAATTAACAGTGTTACTAAACAGTTTACCATGGACAAGTGGAGATGGCATTGAAAATGGACTCATCTAGTTTATTTCACTAAAGAAAAAGGAGACAGTACCATCGTTTTAAGGTTGATATAATCCAATAAAAATAAAACTCCCTTATGTATTGCTAGGAATCTATGATTTCACTACTTTAATCTGATAAATGAGTATTTACAAGATAAACCTCTAACCCTACAGCTAGCAGCATCCTGAAGATGACTAAGAAAAACTCTCCCCAAGGCTTGAAATTGGATGGAGATGTACTTTCCCACTGTTTATTCTTGTTCTCAAGATCATAGTGTCATAGATCAATGAAAATGTAAATGCATTTGCATATCTTATTGAGAACCTTCATGTGGGTCCCTTAACAACTGGAGTTAGGGCTGTCTCTAACTCTATTGCCTGCCATTGGATTCCCTTCCCCTTTCTGGACTGCCTGCTTGGGTCTCAGTGGGAAGGGGTGTGCCTAATTCTGCTGGGACTAGATGTCCCAGGTTGGGGTAATACCCAAGGAGGGCTTTCCTCTTCTGGAGAGTGGGTAAGGGGTGAGGGATTTGTAAGGCAGGACTGGGAGGCAAGGAGGGAGGGAGGCTATGATCTAGATGTAAGGTGAATGAAAAATATTGAAAACCAAATATTAAAGAAGCACATATAGACACAAAAATAACTACTTGGATCAAAAACAAAATGAAACAAAAAATATAACTGATGTAAACTTACTAAGGAATAATATTTAGAAGAATATACACAAGTTTTTAAAAAGTGTATAAGCTCCAGGTGGGCTTGATCCAGTGGCTCTGACTGTTTGTATTCACTCTACAATGTTAATCTGACAAATGTAGATAGGTTCTCATTTCGGTCACGTCTATCAACAACTCCAGCTGCTTCCTGCTTCTTCTGGGAGGGAAAAAGAGAGAATCGCTTGATTTAGATTATTCCAAGGGACGACCCTGACTTTTACTCATGATGACTTGGATCAGTTTCACATCATACAAGTTAAGCACCCACTTCCTGATTAGTTCTCTTCTTAGGAGGGCGACTGCAGTGTTCCGTATATCACTCTGGAGCTGGGGGTAAATTTGAGGTAAAAGCTTCCTGAACTTTGAAGGGGACACAAAAGTTATCAGGATGAGTAGAATAGAGGGCTAAAAATTAAAAATAAAAACCCCATAAATTCTTGACTTTCACTCCAGTCCCACTGAGTAAAACTAATTCAGAGGTTAAAAGACTTAGAAATCAGAATTTTTTCCATGTCTTCCTGGTGATCCTCTCAGAGGACAATTATACTATGTTCCTGTCTGGAAGTATAATGGAGTATCATTAACAGTATCAGGGACTGGTTCTCGCCCATGGGTGGGTCTCAATTTGAGGCAGTCATTGGTTGGCCATTCCCCCAGTCTCTGCTCTATCTTTGTCCCTGCACATCTTGTAGGCAGGACACATTTTGGGTCAAAGGCTTTGTGGGTAGATTACTGTCCTTATCCTTCCACTTCTGTTGGCTCCACCCAACAGCCAATGGAAAGAGATGCAGAGACTTGCACCCAAACATTAGATGGAGCTTAATCTTAGGGAAGAGTTGAGAGAAGGATTGAGGGACTCTAAGAGGACAGGGACTCCATAGGAAGACCAACAGAGTCAACTAACCTGGATCTTTGGGGGCTCCCAGGAGTTCTGCCTGGCTACAAGAAATGGCCACTTCAGCATCCATATCCCCTACTACTATGAATCTCAGCTAGAGTTGCCCCCATAGACCCTCTAGGGCCTCTTCCCATCCCACATCTCTGGCACAACCTAGAAATTGCCCTTTCTAGCTGATCTCCCTTCTCTCTCCCTGTTCTCCCTACATATGACCTCCCCCCAACCCCAGCTCTATTCCCCTCCCCCTTCCCTCTTCCTCCTAGTTCCCTCTCATCTACCTCCAATATCTACTTTGTTTCCCCTTCTGAGGAAGATTCAACCATCTTTCCTTGGGCCCTCTTCATTATTTGGCTTCTTTGGGTCTGTTGATTATAGCTGGTTATCCTTTACTTTATGGCTAAACTCCACTTATAAGTGAGTATATACCATTTATGTCCTTTTGGATCTGGGTTACCTCACTCAGGAAGATATTCTCAAGTTCCATCCATTTGCCTGCTAAACTTATGATGTCTTTGTTTTTAATGGCTGAGTAGTATTCCATTGTGTAAATGGACACATTTACTTTATCTATTCTTTAGTTGAGAGACATTTAGGTTGTTTCCAGGTTTTGGCTATTACAAATAAAGCTTGAGTAAACATCATTGAGCAAGTGTTCTTGTGGATGTTGGGGCATCTTTTGGGTATACATCCAGGAATGGTATCTCTGAGGTCTTGAGGCAGAACTATTACCAATCTTCTGAAAGCTGCCAAATTGATTTCCAAAATGGTTATAGAAGTTTTCACTCCCACCAGCAATGGAGAGTGCTCCCCTTCACTGAAAAGACAAGGTTTATATTTGTAAGAAAGGCCAGTACAGACACAACCTTCCACACAGTGACCGTCCCTCCAAGGGTCATGTTGAACATTAAGCCACATAGTACTAAGGGTGGGGTTTTGGGGAAAATGAGTAAGTCCTGAGGGTGATTAACACCCTGATGAAAGAGGTTGAAGCATACTCCCTTCACTCTGGAAGGCTATGGTAAGAAGTTGCCACATATGCTGGTCATACATGTATCATGCAGCCAGAGGTTCTCAGGTCTTATCATTATAATATGATTTCTTTTCTTAAACATTTTTATACAATATATTTTGATCATACTTTTTTCCTCTCCCAACACCTTTCAGATGCACTTCACCTTCCTAAAAAGTCAACATCCTGTGTTCACATGTGTGCTCTTTCTCTCCCTCCCTCTTCCTCCTCCTCTCTTTCTCCTCTCTCTCCTCTCTCTTTTCTCTCTCTCTCTCTCCTCTCTCTTCTCTCTCTCTCTCCTCTCTCTCTCTCTCTTCTCTCTTTCTATCCCTCCTTCTCCCCATTCTCATCTTTCTTTTTGTTTCCACACTCAAAAAACAAACCCAAACAATAAAATTTAAATCAAGACAAAAAAATACCAAGACTAACAGACTCCTCAAAATAAAACATGAAATTTATGTTGGTTAGCTACCCTGGGCATTGGGCCTGCCACACATTGTGTTTGATATACCCACTGACACTCCATCTGAGCACCCTTTCCTTTTTCAGTGCTGAAATTTTTGTCATGGTACATTTATGAGTGTACCATGCTCATGAAGAGGACTCATACATTATTTGTCACCAACCAGGCTAGAAGTCATTATTCATTTACCTGGACTTCCATCTTAACTCCTTTCTTCTTGCTATTGGTAAGCTTGTATTATGCAGCAGAAAGAGTTTATTCTGATGTGTCAAAAGAAGGGAGTAGCTGGAAGCTGGAGAGTCCTCATCCACTGGCTGTAGAGTCATTCTGGATTGCTTTGTTTTCTAAACTCAGCTCTCTTTAGAGATGTAAGCACACACACTGCCATTGCTTCATCCCTGGGAGTGTCTAGGATCTTCATGTCCTATTTTAAACGGAAAACCACTATAAGAAGTAGGTATAGACTTAAAATAAGCAACATTTTTCCATTAAAAGAAAAACCAATTCTTAGAACAGCATGACTGAGGACTATGGATTTTCAAAGTATGTTCTGTAGTCTGAGGATGGGAGCTTCTAATGGCGATAAATCTACATAACCTTTTACTTGATTTCAGTGTTATGTATCAGTGATTAAATTATACTGAATTACAATACTGACTATAGGTTGTTTTGTTGTTGTTTGTTGTTGTTGTTTACTGAGATCATAATTAAATCCCCCCTTATCCTTTTTCTCTTACAAATCCTTCCATATGCACCTCCTGCTCTCTTTCACATTCATGGCCTTACTTTTCGCTAATTGTTGTTACACAGACACAGATGGTACATATAACTATCTACTTGAGTATATAGATATACATATGTATCTACAATATATAATAAATACAACCTTTTCAGTTTGTATGTTGCTTGCATGTTTTCAGGGCTCATGGTTTGGTGTTAGATACCCATCTGGTGTGCTCTTCCCTGGTGAAGACTATTACTCACACTTTAACTTCCTTGGTTACCTGTAGTTCATGTAGGGATGAGGGCCCTGAGCGTTGCCTTAACCACTCGGCTTGTCTACTGTCATCTCTCTTCAATTTATATTAGGCAGTCCTTTGATGAGACTATAGCTGTAGCTTCGACATTTCCGGAAGATAGAATCTACCAGCAACATCCCTGATCCTCTGTCTCTAACCAACTTTCCAGCTCCTCTTTCACAATGATCCCTGAGTCTTGGGAGTTGTATTGTAGATGTATCTGTTGGGACTGCTCCACAACTCTGAATTTTCATTGGTTGTGGTTTTCAGTAATGGTCTCTGTTGCAGAGAAGTTTCCGTGGTGCTATTGTTGTGAGAATTATACTTATCTATAGGGATAAGGACTAGACAAATATTTAGAATATGGTTAGGGATTCTGTTAGTTCAGTAAAGTAGATTCTCCTCCAAAATCCATGATGTCACTATTCCTTTATAGTTGGCTAGCTTTTCAGTACCAGGCATGATTTTCTTTTGTGGAGTTGTTCTTAAGTCCAGAGAGCTGTTGGTTACCAACAGTAAATCTGGTCGCCATCCTAGGCCATTCTTGTCACTTCATAGGTGTGGTTGCTAAGTGAAATTGTTGGTTTCTTCCCTCCTTTAGAAGCTTTCAGGGAATTTCTAGTACCATGAAAGCTAGTTCTCAGGGAAGAGGCTTTCAGGTCAGATACAGCATGAGACTTCTGGCCCCTGTGTCTGAAGTGTATGGTGCCTTTAAAAAATAGGCACTTACCTTCCACCTCTGGGTGATGGACAGATAAGAAAATGTGATAAACATATACTATGGAACACTATTTAAATGTTAAGAAAAATGAAATCATAAAATTTGCAGGCAAATAGATGGAACTAGAAAATATTATATTGATTGAAGTACCAGACCCAGAAAGATAACTGTCACAGTCAATATTTTCTTTTATCTGGGGCTCCTAGATCCAAATTGTTCTTTTGGATTTGAGATGGTTGTTCATAGCTCCATATATTTACCTGAGTTTTTTCTAATTTCATTTTGCTCAATAGTTGATAATATGCCATTGTATAATATACCACACTTTCATTATCCATTCGTCAGTTAATCGACATCTAGACTGTTTCCAATGTGGGGCTACTGTGAATAGAGCAATAGAGGACACAGATGAGCAAGTCCAGTATCTCTGCAGGCAAACTTAAGAGTGGTACAGCTGGATCTTGTGGTCCATCAGTTTTCAGCAGTGTGGGAGAGACCTTTGTACTGACATTCATAGGGGCCACCTCAGTTTGCACTCTCACCAGCAATGGACAGTACCCTTTCACTGTGTCCTCACCAGAGAGTGCTGTCATTTGATTTATTGATCTTGGCCATTCTGACTGGTATAAGATGGAATCTCAAAGTAGTTTGAATTTGCATCTCCCTGATGGTCAAGAAAGTTAAACTTTCCTTGGTTTCTCAGCTATTCATATTTCACCTTTTGAACTACTTAGTTCTGTACCTCATTGTTTCGCTATTTGTTTTTATGGTGATCAGGGTATATTTAGTTCTTTATATATTCTAGCTATTAATCCTCTACCAGGTATATGATTGACAAAGTGTTTTCCCAGTCTCTAGGCTGCTGCTTTGCTTGAATGGTGGTTTCTTTTGCCATCCAGCGACATTCAGCTTCAGAACATCTCCTTTATTAACTGCTGGTCTTAGATGCCTGTTCAGAAAGTCATTTCCTATGCCAATGAGTTGAACCCCATTTCTCACTTTCTCTTCTACCGGATTCTCAGGCTGAGGTCTTTGATCCATTTGGAGTTGAGTTTTGTGCAGGGTGGAACTGTCTTCACTTTTCTACAGCTAGCCATCCAGTGTCACCAGCACCATTTGCTGAAGATGGTGTCTCTTCTACAGTGTGTATTTTTTAGTGGCTTTGTAAAAGAACCAGCACCATTTGTTGAAGATAGTGTCTCTTTTACAGTTATATTTTTGGCTTCTTTATAAAAGAATCAAGCGATGTGTAGATGTGTGGAATTATATCTGGTTTTATGCCAATATTGTTTTTTATTTTGTATAGCTCTGTAGTACAACTTGTGTTGGTGATGATACGATTTTTAGCAGTTCTTTTACTATTTAGAATTATTTTAGCTATCTTGGGTTTTTGTGTTTCTATATAAAGTTGAAGGTGGTTGTTTCAATTTCTATGGAGAATTGTGTTGGAATTTTGATTGGATTGTGTTTAATCTGTAAGACTGCTTTTGGTAGGATGGCTATTTTCACAATACTAATTCTACCGATCCAGGAGCATGGGAGAGCTTTTCATTTTCCAGTGTCTTCTTCAATTTCTTCTGCAGTGTTTTAAATTTTTATTATACAAATCTTTCACTTGTTGGTTAGAGTTATACCAAGAATTTTTGAGGCTCATGTTTAAGGTACTGTTTGTCTATTTTCTTTCTCAGAATGCTTGTCATGCTGAGGCTACTGATCTTTGTGGGTTAAGCTAATATCAAGCTACTTTGCTGAAATTATCAGCTGTAAAAGCTTCCTGGTGGGATCTTTAGGGTCTTTTATAAAAATCACTCATCTTTAAACAAAGGGACTTTGACATCTCTATTTCCTAGTTGAATCCCCTTTGCTTTCCTTCAGTTGTCTACTGCTGTAGCTAAGACTTCTTCAAGTACATACTGAATAGCTATGGAAAGAGCAGGCAGTCTTGTTCCTAATTTTAGTGGAAATGCTTTGAGTTTCTCTCTGTTTAGGTTGATGTTGGCCTGGGTTTGCTGTAAATCGCCTTAATCACATTGAGATTTATCTCTTGTATCCCTACACTTAGTTTAACATGAAGGGGTGTTGGTTCTTGTCAAAAGCCTTTCCAGTGGCTAATGAGATGAACATTTTTTTTTTGTCTTTAGTCTGTTTTTGTGGTAAACTACATTTTTATTTACATATACTTAACCATCCCTGTCTTTCTGGGAAGGATCAAACTTAATCAGGGTGAATAATCATTTTATGTCTTCTTAAACTTGGTTTGCAAGTACTTTATTGAGAATATTTTGCATCTATGTTCAAAGCTACACATCTATAATTTTCTTTTTGTTGGGTTTTTCTATGTTTATATCAGAGTAATAGTGGCTTTGTAAAAATAATTAGAAACTGTTCTTTCAGTTTCTATTTTGTCATATAATTTGAGGAGTACTGACATTCATTCTTTGAGTGTCTGGTAGAATTCCACAATGAATCCAACTGGCCCTGGTTGTTGTTGTCTTCTTCCTCCCCCTCCTTCTCTACTTCCCTTCTTCTTGGTTGGGAGATTTTAAACTACTGCTTCTATTTCCTTACGTGTTGTGGTCTTTTTAAATGGTTTATTTCATCTTGATTTAAGTTTGGTAAGTCATACATAGCAAGAAATGAATCCATTTCTTTTAGAGTTTCCAGTTTGGTGAAACACATATTTAGTCCTTAGGATTCTCTGAATTTCCTCAATGTCTGACATGTTGTCTCTCTAATTTTATTCATTTGGATATACTCTATCTTTTGGTTAATTTGGCTAATGACTTGCCAATTTTGCTGATTTTTCTCAAAGAACCAACTCTGTTTCATTGATTCCTATAGATTTTTTTCGATTACATTGATTTCAACCCTGAATTTGATTATTTATTCCCATCTATTATTTTTGCATATTATTTCTTCTTTTCTAGAGCTTTCAAGTGTGCAATTAAATTATCAGTATAGGGCTTTTCCATTTTTACATCAGTATGTAGTGCTATGAACATGTCTCTTAGAAATGCCTCTCTGTCTCATAGATTTGGGTATGTTGTGTTTTCATTTTCATTTAAGTCTACAGTTTTTGGGTTTCCTGCTTGAATTCTCTCTTGACCCATTTTCCTTCAGCAGTGAGTTATTCAGCTCCCATGAGTTTATATACTTTTTGATGTTTCTACTGTGATGTAGGGTGTTATTTTATTATTTTTATATCTGTTGTGTTTTATGTATTAATATGTGGATAGTTTGGAGAAGAATTCCAAGCATTGCTGAAAGTATGTTTTGTAGTCTTTGGGTGAAATATTCTGTAGATGTCTGTTAGGTCTATTAATTTATGATTTAACTAAAGCATTTCTCTGTTCAGGCTTTCTGTCTCAGTGACCTATTGGCAAGAGTTGGGTACTGAAATCATCTGTATACTGTGTAAGGACCAATGTGTGATTTTAGTTGTAACAGCCTATCTTTTAGTATTTTTAAATCTGTACATGAGGCTTACTTCTGAGTTTTTTGTTTGACATCCTGAGTTTTACATTCCCAGTTTTATTTCAGTTTGGGTTTTCTTTAGTGATTTTATTCCTTGGTTAAATTCTACTTTTGTGCCTTAAGTTGTTTTCATTATTTCATTCAACAGTTTGTGATTTTATTCAACAGTTTATTTTATTGTCTTCATTAAGGTGTTTGTTCATATTTTCTTTGAACATATTTGTACTTGCTATTTTGAAATACTTGTCTTAAACTTCCAACTAAACTGTTTTCTTCATAGCCTAATACAACCAGGTTTCTGGCTTCTGGAGGAGGCATACTGTCTTGGTTATTCATGTTTGTGCTTTTATGCTGAGAATAGCTATCTAGAGAGTGTTTCATTGGTGTGGATATCTTGTTTTTGTAGGATAGGTGTTCCACTGTTTTGTTTGTTTGGTTGGTTGACTGCTGTTACCATATCTGAGTCTTATCCCAGTGTGTTATCTGTGGACTCCTTGAGTCCTAGCCAAGTGTGGTGGGTGCAGGGTTCCTGGTAGAGAACAGTTCTACAGGTGTTCAAGGACTCAGGAAGGAATAGAGATGGGCTAGAGGAGAATTCTGAGAGGGATGGTAGAGAAGAACTATAAGAATCTTGGGTCTGTGTCAAGAGACAAGAGTCCATAGGGGCTTGGTGTAGATTGAGAGGAGAGTCTCCTGAAGACAGGCTACAGCAGAACTCAGCTCTGGTTGGAGATACTGGAATGGAGGACAAGGAGAATGAAGTTCTCCCACTGGAGTCCCAGCCTTAGTGTGTCAAGACAGCTAGTTTTTGATAACTGGTCACAGAAGTAAAGTATGATTTAAGTTATTTTCAATACATGCACTTTCTTAAATATATGAGGAAAAATCTAGAAACAACATAAATATCTTTTAGTAAAGGAAAGTCTAAATAATGAATTTTCACTATGTTGGCCTATTATACAAAGTAGAACTTAAGAGTGATATAGACATTTACACATGACTATGTATGCATGCTGCAACCATATTGAGAAAAGCTGTTGCAGAAGAAAATGGTCTCAAATTATGCAAAAAATAAACCTGCCCCAAACCAATATAAGATACAATAAGATACCTGCACTGGCATATATGTGGAGAGTTTATGGGTGTAAAAATTTTTAATGTGCTAAATTCTGAAAAAAAATATAGATGCAGGGCTTTGAGGCTGCAGGGATCCTATCCAACTGTTAATTGTTTAAATATCTTAGCAATTACTCTATAAAAATAAATGGCATGGAAGCTTTTTGTTTTCTAATAAATAGGTTTATTTAAAGCATCTATCTTAGATGTAAAAGTAAATTACATAGTAATTTGCTAAGTGTGGTCACATTTAATTTAAAAATACCTGTGTTAGATGGATTGGAAAAGGGAGCCATAATCTAATGCCTAGAACATAGATGGTACATTCATATAGAATTTTTAAAATTATTAGCTTACAAGAATTGTTTCATTATCTTCTTTTTTCAAATAAAATTTGTTTTTATTCTTTTTTCTTTTCCACCCCCCACCAATACATTGCTAAAAGATTTTAAAAATACATTTATTTGACAAAAGAACTTTTCTGAAATTTTGTTTCCATGGAAGCTAATTCAAAATATACAGTAGATGTCCAGTGACTACTAAGGCCAACAGTGTGGTTTTATTTATTTATTTATTTTAAAATGTTTATTTTACCTGCATGTCTGTCTGTGTACCACTTGTATCCCCAATGTCTACAGAGGTCAGAAGAGGGTGCTGCTTGAACTGGAGCTACAGATGTTTGTGAGCCACCAGATGGGTGCTGGGAAACCAAACCTGGGTCTCCAGAAAGAGCAGCCAGATTCTTAACCCTGAGTCATCCCAATTTCTTTTTATTAATACAGTGCTGTCATTTCCAGCAAGTGTAGTGTATCATAACAGGAGGAAGTCAATTCACAAATGATACTTAAGTAAGAGTTGTATGCTGGTTAATTTCTATCAACTTGATACAAATCAAGACACACCTCAGAAGAGGAAAACTTAACTAGGAATTGACTCCATCAGATTGGCTATGTTTGTGGGACATTTTCTTAATAGCTAGCTGATGTAGGAAGATGTAGCCTAGAGTGGGCCACACCATTCCTAGGGAGGTGCTATGGCTATGTAAGAAGTGTAGCTGAGCAAGCCAGGGGAAAGCAGGAGGCTGTTCTCCTCCACAGTCTCTGCTTCAGTGTCTGCAGTGTCCCTGGCCTGGCTTCTTGCGTTGAAGGATAGTGGGCTGTAAGGGGAAATAAGCCCCTCCCTCCTCAAGCTACTTTCTGTTTTGTCATGGTGTTTATCACAGTATCATATACTGAAAAGATGCCACCTGTCAGAATCAAGGGTCCATAAATGTTAGTTTTTGAACTCCCTTTTGTGGTCCACTGATCCCTTTTGTGTGTGTGTCTGTGCACGTGTGTTGGTGTGGTATATTTGTATAAACATGTATAGGTACTCATGCATGGCAGGGAGCTAAAGGGGCATAGGGGCTCTTCCCTGTCATTTTTTGCCTTGTTTCTTTGAGGCAGGGTCTTTTTGCTGAGCCTGGAGCATTGCTTGTCTTAAACTATGCTGGTGACCAGCAAGCCCCAGCAATCCTCCTGCCTCCACTTTGTACTCAGTGCTGGGGTTCCAGGCATCTGACAGACTTGTCCAGTTTGTTATGGGCAATGGAATCTGAACTCTGGTCTTCATGCTTGTGTGGCAGAACTCGTAACTGCTGAGCCATCTCTCTAGCTCCACTGCCCCATCCCCTTAATAAAATTCTTAATTGCTTCATTTTATACAAGTCATAGTTGATGAATTAGTTCCTGCATAGCTCCTTTTCTTCAATATCCTTATTCTTGAATGTTTGCATTTATATATAAATTTGAAACTCATTTTGTTTCTCATAAAAAGTTGCTGGAATGTTTACTTAGTTCTTGATATGTTTACTATATTATAATCACTGAATTTAGGGGAAGACTTACATCTTAGTTGTATTTTTTCCAATGTACACATACTTACTAAATTCTGCTGTGTTTTTGACAACCATTTATGTTTATTCACACCTTTTACTAAGCTTTTGTCCTAAAATGTGATGTTTGGGAAAACTATTCAATATATTTTTCTAAGCAATGTTTACTGTTAATGTAGAAAACATTGTTACAAATGTTGTATAGGCATCACTGTTGGTAATTATTATTCATCCTAAAAGTCTATCTGAAAAGTATCCTGGATTTTCTCTGCCCCATGCATCTCACATATAATGATGAGTTCTTTCTTCTTTCTTTCTTCTTCTTTCTTTCTTTCTTTCTTTCTTTCTTTTCTTCTTCTTCTTCTTCCTTCTTCTTCCTTCTTTTCTTTTTCTTTTCTTTTTCTTTCTTTTCTTCTTTCTGATTCTTGTACAGTTTAAGTCTTTTCTTGTCTCTCTGGTTGGGATATTACTTGGATCTGAGAACTGCTTTTATCTTTTCATGAACCTTACGTGTCTGACAGAGTTGTTTCATGGGTACCTTTTGTCAGATTGCTTCTTTCTATTCCTAATTTCCTAAGAGGTTCCCTTTTAAAAATCATGAATGAAAGCAGAATTTTTATCAAATGTGGGTTCTGTGCCTGTTGATATAATCTTTAAAAGATGAGTGTGTTTGGTGCCTATGTGTGAGCGTGTTCGGTGCTTGTGTGGTATGTGGGTGCACACCCCCATGTGTGCCCACAGAGAGTTCAGAGCAGGACATCAGGTATCCCCATCCCCTGTCTGCCTCACTGCCCTGAGACAGGCTCTCCCACAGAGCTGCCAGTTCACTGAGTGAGCTAGGTTGCTGACAAGCACACTCCTGGAATTTGCCTGTCTCCACTCTGCTCTCAGTGCTAGGGTTAAGGCACAATCAGCCACACCTGACTCTCACTTAGGTACTGGGATTTGAACTCGGCTCCTCATGCTTACAGAGCCAGTGTTCTTACTGAGCCATTTCCCCGTTCCCCTTATCTCCTTTACTTTGTTATATTTAAATTCACTGATATATGAAACTAAATAAGGCTGTATACGAAGATTCATTTAGCAACCGTTAGTGTTATATCTCCTCTAAGACACAGGTACAAAGGACACAGGTACACTAGACCTTTATGCAGATCATGTGGGCCACCTTTGGCTTATCTTTAGTGTGTGTGTTTATCAACACATACACACACACACCATGGGTATACATTCCAGTATTTTTTTATCTTGATTTGATAACACCACCTATGGTGCTGAGGTAGACGTTCATACTGGCCATGTACTGAGTAACTATTTGTTAGCACACTCGTGGCTAAATCACTTATCATTAAGTATTCTGTGCATCAGGGAGCTCAATTATGTCATTTTCTTTTTCATCTCATAATTGTTTCCATTACATTTTAGAAAATAGTCCAGGAAAATGAAGTATTACATTATAAATTCCTTTAATAAGAGCATTTAAAAATTAGTATTGATCACGGTACCACATTTTTATGAGAGCATTCCAATTTGGATTTAGAAGTAGGCCTCTGTGCCAAAGTAGGAATGTGTCCGGCATCTCAAGGAACAATGCAAGGCTGTGCAGCTAGGAGAGAGGACGTGAAACTGAAGAGTATAGCATCTTAGGTGGGGAAATCATAGGTGCTGAAGACCATCTTAAGAACTTGGATAATTCATTGGTAGGCAGCTATTAAAGTCTCTGGTATGAAAATGAGAATTAGAGTAACAAAAGGGAGACAGAGAATGGGAGTCTGAGGCAGAGCCCTGGCACTTTGGCTTGTGGTTTAAGGAGGTCAACAACTAAGAGAGATTGACAAGGAGTTGCGTGAGAGTGTCAGAGAAGCCAAGCAAGCATGTGGTCCTCTAGGTTTAGAGGGGTGCCTTTCACAGAGAGTGGAGGATCGAGTGTGGTAATAATCTCTAACCCCACCTTTGGTCATTCAGTTCCCAGATAAAAGACACAAAACCTTTATATTTATAATATGCCTTTAAAGCACTAGAGCTGGGCAGATATCTACCCTCTAATGCTAATAATATCTACTTCCCTATCAATAACCCTGAAGTATGACTTGCCATGTTCCACCTGGGCTGCTTTTAATTTCAGAGATGAGGAGAAAGGAACAAGGTAAAGTACACTCAGCCATTAAATGACAAGTTTTCACCAAGACAAATGGTGTCTGCATTTGGTCAGCCCCATTACACATTTCTCCACTTTCCATAAGGAACCCAAATCACTTTGGGGGACATATTTAGATGTCTGTTAAGGCCCAGGTTGTATTTACCTCAACCCAACACTATGTCCCCATGCCTGACCACCCTAGGCTGGACAGCTTGGTTAAGTAACCTCCTGCAGGTTAAGACCAGCAGTTTCCCAGGGATCTTCTAGTCATCATACTGTTATGGAGATTAAGTGAGGTCTTAACTAGCAAAGAACACAATGCCCTTTAAACTGTTGCTATTACGGTTTTATAACAATAGGTTAGTTTCCTAATTCTAAAGCCCTTTAAGGAGGCAGAAGTTCCCACACGGTTCTGAGCAAGTGTTATTAACAATGACCCCAGGTGGGGCTAATACAGCGCCAGCATAGCTGGATGCAAGTACCAGCAAGCAAGAGCTCGGTGGAACTGCAGGTCTCTAGCTTTCTCCCTCGTGTTCTTTCTCTGCCAAAATAGACGCACATGCATATTCATCCATGGTAGTTAAATAAATTATCCCCATTTCCTTAAGCATACAAACACAGACAATCATATTTTCATTAAATCTGATGGGGGAAAATGTAAACGTTTCAGAACTAAAGTTGCACATATGTTCAATTATTTCATTTTTAAAACAACAGTAAATTTGCCAACGAGGAAAGCAGAGTTGAAGTGAGCAAAAGAGAACAGGTGTTAAAGATTCAATCAGTGGACAACATCACAGGGTTTGTTTATTACAGAATTCATGAAAGCTTGCATTTCTCCAAACACAGACTAATTTATGTTTATCCTACACTTTCCTTTCTGCTGCAATGCCTTGCTTTGACCCTAGCAGGAACCACTGGAGGCTGAAGCACCAGTCTGCTCACTGGGCAGCTTTCACACCTGGCTCCTTGAGCACCCTCCTCCACATGTCTGCACCTACCTGAGAAAGGTTCCCAGGGCCCTGGGGCTTTCACATTCTGTGACTTGTCTGGGGAGTCCCAAGGCCCCATCACTTCTTGTCTTTTCTGTGGTATCTAGTCTTCTAGCATTGTTTATTTACCTAGTTACTGCATTTTAGTCATTTGTCTCTGCATTCCGTATGTACCTTCCACTGGGCAGGGACTTTTATCTGTCAAGTCCCTTGACCAGGCTCATGGAGCAGAGTAAGAAGCATTTGCCAGTGAAATAAATGAATGCTTTCTTTGCAGTATTCCTCTTTATAATGATCAAATTTCTCCCTCAGATCCAAACTATATTCAGCTGAATAGTCTTTTAACATCATTGGCTTATTATATGGCTTGATTCTTATCCTACTTAGGTACACAGCTTTATTCCGTTTCCTGGGAACAATGTAGATTTTCTACAATGGCCTCCACCCTCTCCTTCCATGAAAATAAGAATGGTTCCTGTGTATGGAGTCCTGTAAGTGGTGGAATCCATTATAATGTCTTCTGTTGCATCCTTTTGGTTAGTGACTTCTATACTTTCTTTACATTGGAATGCCAGCATGCAGCATGCTGTCTTGACTTAGGCGCACACTGTGAGCGGGCTAATCAAGCCAATATATGTGCTACCTTGTATGCTTATTACCCTCCACAGATCAAGTATACATGCATCACTATCAACTACAGTCACCATGGCTCGCAATCCAGCTCCTTTCCTTGCTCTTCCTAACTTAATGCTATATTTTTGGCCAACCTCTTCCCAAGTCTACACTTCAGTTCCTGGAAACCACCAGGAACTGTTCTCAGAGTCTTCTCTTCGAGTGTGGTGTTTTTGGATTCCACATATTAGTGAGGACACATGGTGTTTCTCTTTCTGTGCTTGGTTGACTTCACTTAACATAATGTGCTCCAGGTTCATACTGTTGTAAATGGCAGGGGTCTCTTTCTTGGAGGCTGAATAGTATTCCAGTGGGTTTATGTAGTGAACTTCCTTTATCCATTCATCAGCCTATGGACTGCTTAGACACCTTGGCTACTGTGAATAACACTGAAATAAATACACAACGACAACACACTGTTTCCTTAAAATACATACCCAGAGCAGTGGTAGTTCTACATTTCATTTCTTCAGCAGCCGTTGTGCTGCTTTCCAGCACGGCCACCAGTGTGTGCCAGGGCTCCCTCTTCTACACAGCTTCACTGCTTGGCATCCTTCATCTTTGATAACAGCCATCCTAACAGGAGCAAGGCAACACCCAGGGTAGCTTCCATTTGTGTTTCCCTGGTGGTTGGTGGTATCGAACACTTACACATACTTGTTGGCCATCTGTAACTCCTTTGGAGATCCATCTATTCAGTCCATCGTCTGTGGTAATGAGGCTCCATGCCAAGTGCTACTGAGTTGCTCCATGTGGATTTGGAGTAGAACACACCCTTCAAATGCACCCTCCCGTCCTCCAGCTGTCTCTTCACACTGCGGACCACTCTCTCTGCTGGGTGGAGGTCTCTTGCTTTGGTGTGGTCTGCTGGGTGGAGGTCTCTTGCTTTGGTGTGGTCCCATTTATTTATTTTTGTTTTTGTTTCCTGAGTTTGGGGGAGGGTCACATGAAAACACCCATTTCCTGACCTGTGTCTGGGAGTGCTTCCTCCATTTGTCCTTCTGATGGTTTTATATTTCTGGTTCAGGTGGATGTGTCTTTCTTCCATTTTGATTTATTTTTATTTAAGATGAAGATCTAATTTCACACTCCTGCAGATAGAATGTCTGATTTCCCCAGCACTCACTAGCTTCCATTGTTTAAATTATTGTATTATTTTATGTGCATGGGTGTTTTGCCCGAGTGTATGTCTGTGTATCACACGCATGCCTGGCGCTCTGGAAGCTAGAAGAGAAGCTATGGTCAGTTATGAGCCATCATGTAGATGCTGGAACTTAAGTCCAGGTCCTCTGGAAGAGCAGTCAGTGCTCTTAACCCAGATCCATCTCCCCAGCTATGATTAGCTTTTAAAGGTACTTTACTTATGTACCTTTCTGAGGGGAAAGATGCATTAATTGCATCTGTCTTTAAACTTTTTTTCCCTGTAAGTGCCTCCACAATTCATAGTTACCCAGTCCTTACATGTTTATCATAATTACCATTTTCTCAGATATTGTGGGTTTTTTTTAACTCTTGATCATTGCATTCTGTGTGAGTACATGAGTGTGTGTGTAAACACTATTTTTACTCTCACAGAAACCAATCTTGATTTTTAGATTCAGTGCTTTTACAATGTAATTTTTTTAATCCTAAATTATCTTTGGGTGGGCATCTGAGATTTCTTCCTGCTCTGTGCTCTTATGACTAGTGATGATTCTGTGCTACATCTGAGGGTGTTTGCTCTGGTGGGTAAAGTCCTTTCCAGAATGCTCTCATCTGCAATATCTAAAAAAAAAAAAAAAAAAAAAAAAAAAAAAAAAAAAGAGTTCCTGTCCTTAATCCCTACTTCTGCCATTTCTTAACTCTGTACTCAACTGAATGTGCACCTTAAGGCAGTAACTTCCTGAGAGTTCTACTAAGTAATTACGTGTATGGAGTTGGTCGTTTATTTAAATAGAAAAGGAACCACTAGAGTTATGACTCCTTGGCCTCATATATAATATAAGGACTTTTTACTATATACCCAGAATAGTCTTAATCCATTATCCTCCTGCCCCAGCCTCTGAAGGTGTCTGGATTCCAGGCCTGAACCCCTATCCCTGGATAGCAGCATTTCTCATGGTTCAGGAGAATCTTTTGATTATGCTTTCAGACTTTGTTGCCAGTAATATTGGCTTCTCTCCCACTTTCAGTTCTCTCGTTAGAAGCATCTAGTCTGAAATGCTTATTTGTTATACTTTATATCTCCACAATTCCAAAGATATTCTGTCATGAGTACTAACATTTATAAACAACAAAGATCTCTTTCTATTCCAAGCTACTATACTCTAATGGAGAATTGAGTTGTTTTGGATAGTACACTATCAATGGTGAGCTGCCATTTTTGTTGTTTTTGCTTTATCTGGCCATATTAAAGATGCTTATTTTGTCCATAAAAGTAAAACCAATCTTTCCTTGGTTCACAGAACTCTGGGATGTAGCGTATGTGTGCAATGTGCTTGCTGCTGATGTGTAATGCGAAGCCATGTGTGATGGGCAACTCATCTGGAAAGGACTCTTTGATGCTTTGGCACTCCCTTGTATGCGATGTTGGCTTATTATGCATTTGCAGGCACTGTGAATACCCTCTACACTGCCCTCCAGTCGGGCCTTTCTTCCTATATCCACCATAGTGAGGAGGCTATGGTATAACTGTTTAAAAATCATAGGCAGATATAGTCATGATTATAACAAGAGAGATCATTCATATAGTATTTATAATGCACGCTGAGAGCCAGTATCAAATGATAGACAATGTTGAAAACTTGGGTGAGTGATGAAAGACCAGAATACAGGGGAGATGAGGAGAGTGCAAGGGGTAGGAAAGCAAGGGAGTCGTTGTAGCAGGGGTATGTGCTGTGTGTCTGAAACAAAAGGGAAGGAAGAGTGCTCATTCAAAACATGTGGTGATGCTGTGGGATTAACCAGGGCCTTATCATGCTAAGTGCCCCACCACTAAGTTACAGCCCAGCTCTGAAGTTTGGCATAGCATGAGAACGTGTATGGAAATAAATACAAAGCCAATTACTCAATAAATCATTTCCGTTACCATTCCCATCTCAATATTTATACGTTGTTTGTGCTTTGGCATCTCATGCTGGGAGTGACTGTGAGTCTCCCAAATGCAATAGAATTAGAGACAGGATCTGGTGCCATAGAAATGAAGAGCAGTGGGAGGGTCAGAGGGAGAGAGGGTCCTTCTCTGCTTCCCTCCACCTACTACAGCCTAGACCAGACAGACAGAACCCAACTTCCCGCAGGAAGCAGCTTTCAGCCCATGGAGAACATGGCTGCCATCATTCTCTAGTTAGATCCAGATGACTGAGTTGCCAGCTGAACTGTGTTGGTGGTCAACTAATTTTCCTTCACCTCCAGCACCCATTTTCCCAGAGTTCAAGCAATTTTCCTGGGTAATGAACTGTGGCAGCTATCAGGTAGCCTGGAAATCAAGAGGCTGGAGTCTTCCTAGTCCCGTTACCTTCAGGCATCAGAGTATCGTTCCGTTCCAAGGTCTGACAAGGAAGGGGTGAGAAAGCAAGTGACTCAATCCAGAGACACTTCTCTAGTTAGTGGCGGTCACACTCTGCCCTGAGTGGGGGTGGGTCAGCTGCACGGTCTTCAGGCAGTTCCCTGGCAATGAAAAGGAGCATGTGGAACCAGATAACATGCTGATAACATGTCGATTTAGACTGATAACATACCCAAAGTCTGGAGAGAGTGAGTTCAATGGAACACAAAATTGTAATAAACTAGTATAAAACAAACAAACTAACAAACAAAACCCAAACAAAAAACTAAAATGATTCAAAGCTATGTACTTAAACATTTTTAGTATGTTTTCCATAGAAAAATAAAAAGGGAATTCCTGTAATAAGTTCACTTCATTAGCTCCAAGACTACTTTTCTTATATAGTCAATGTTTTAATCATTTTTAGTGACACTGAGTAATTTCTTCTATTAAGCATTTATAAAGTTTATGTTAAACATTTGATGTTTTATATGTTCAAACATTATTTTTTGGCTTTTACTAAAAATGTTTCCAGTTTGCTAATGAGAATACCTGCCAGAAAACTTCCATATTACATGTCATTTTAAGGAAAAAAACCAACATAGGTATTTATTGGTAAACTAAGCTACTAAAGGAAAAAGATATTTAATAAAGACTAACTCAATACAAAGGAAGTGACTAAAATATGCAAATTTTTACATTTAAATAATATACATTTTAGATTGCAATAGATAAACATATACTTACCCAGGAATGACTTTATCTATGAATAAAATATGGTTCTTGAAGATAAAACAATCATCCAAACCCACAAAGTAACTATGTGGAACATCAAATGTAAGACTAAAATAAGGCTCTTTGTGGGCATTTTTATGGTTTATAAGAATGCCATATAAGGTATCCTAGAAGGAAAAACCAGGCTAAGTTCAACTGCATTTAACAGTGTCTTAAGTGGAGTTTTCATTGTTGTTATGACAAAACACTATGACTAAAAGTTACCCAGTGGGAAGGGTTTGTTTCTCCTTACAGCGTCTATGCTCACCTCTAGAGGGAGCCAGGGCAGGAACTCAGGGCAGGGACAGAATTCGAAGACCCAGGAGGAGTGCTGAGGGGTGCTGCTCTCCGGCTTGCTCAGCCTGCTTTCTTACACATCCAGGACTGCCTCTTGCCCGGGAGTGGCACCACTCACAGTGGGCCCTCCCACATCAACTACTAATTAAGAAAATGCACTACAGACTTCTCACTTGATCTCAGCCAAAAGGCTGAGAAGCGATGCTACAGACTTCTCTATAGCCAAATATTATGAAGTCATTTTCTCAATTGAGAGTCCCTCTTCCCCAATAATTCTGACTTGTGTCAATGTGACAATAAACTAGTAAGGACAAATAATCTGGCCAAAGTCTAGGCAGATCATTTATGAGATAAATGTTCATATTACAGAAATTGAACTGGGACCTACTGGTGAGCACACATAGTGCTGGAAAGGGGCACTGCAGGCTGCCGGGGAAGGAAGGCTGTGCAACTGTGAAGGCGTCAAGGCACAACGCCAGCATGACAGGCATGTTGGAATAGTGGCATGCTTACTGTGGGAATAACAGATTGCTGATTGGGTTTGAGGCTTACAGCACAGAGACACTGCACTGTCCTGCAAATCTGGTCAGAACTCTATGGCTACAGTGGCCACAGGCCCTAAGGGTGACTTACCAATATTGTTCTGCTAAATGGGCATAAGAAACTGCTTCTCAATATCCATGTTTATACCCATAGATAAATGCCACTCTCAGCCTTGACCAGAGAAGCTTCTTGCAGTGACCAGCAGTGTGTGCACTCATGACTGTCCGAGGTGCTGATATTAAGTGAAGGCTGAATGCTTAGCCCTAAACAGGACATTTATACCACACTCCTCTAAGGCTTGGGGACATCAAGGAAGAAAGGGTAGAAAGAATGTAAAGCATGTCAAAGTGACAGGGAGAAGGCTGGGAATGTCACCCTCTGGGCACAACACAGGTACTGCAGTCATGAACTCAAGCAGCTGCAGACCTTCACTGTGCACACCTAAGACTGTCCCTGCCAACAGTCAAGGATGGAAGAGGGGCTCCTGGAGCCCTACCCGTGAGTGCTGTGGGAGGGACAGTCAGTTTTTACAATTGTGTACTCACTGAAAGTCCATCAGGCTCAAGTGAACAGTTACACACCCATGGTCAAACAGAGGTCATGCAGAGGCTAAATTCAGTGTCACCACACAAAAAAAGGCATGTATGTAGAAAGGGGTTCAGTAAGAAGAAAGAGGGGAGTTGGTGGCGTTAGAAGAGAGACAAGAAAAGGGGATGATAGCTACCAGAAGCTGTTATGTACCATGTATACAATTGTCAATGAAAAATTAATAAAACAAAACACTAGTCAGAAGCCAGTTCTTTGTAAAACTTTAATGTGTTAATTTCAAACTATGTCAGAGTAAATGGTGGCATCTCATAGGCAGAGTACTTGCCTGACACGGAGAAGAGCCCAATTTTGGCTTCCAGCTTTATAAAAATAAAAAACAACTAAAAAAAACCTGTATGTGTGAATTAATGTAATACAGAGTACATTGTTTATAAATATTTTCTATCTGTGCTGGCTCGGATAGAGATAGTGCATGTCATGTGGACACAAGGTAGGGTCATCTTGAAAGAAGGACTGGTCTGTAGGCGACCCTATAGGGCATTGTTTTGACTGCTGTTGATGTGAGAGCCCAGCCTATTGTGGGTGGTATCTCCCCTGGGTTAGTGGTTCCTGGGTTCTATAGGAAAGCAGGCTGAGCATGGCATAAGAACCAAGCCTACAGGCAGCACTCTTCCATAGACTGTTTCAGTTCCTGTCTCCAGGTTGTGCCCAGACTTCCCTCAGCGGTAGACTGTGACCTGAGAGTTGTAAGTCAAATAAACCCTCCCTCTCCAGGTTCCGGTGTTTCGTCAGAGCAATAGAAATTGACCTACAACATTATCTTTTATAAAATGACAAGAAATTCAAATGCTTCCAGTCACTGTAAATAAACTCCCAACTTAGACAAAAAAAAAAAAAAAAAAAAAACTTTAAGCAAGGTGAAACAATCTCTCATATACATCAAACAGAAACACAATCCTTCTCAAAAGTAAGCTAGCCTTACCTTTAGAAGATACAACACACTGGAGAGATGGCTCGCCTGTTAAAGGGTAGGCTTACAACTAAAATAAGAGTTTGGTTCTCAGAACCCATAGTTGACCCTCCTCTTTAAGGCAGGCATGGTGGTGTATGCCTTTAATCTCAGCATTCTGGTGGACGAGGCAGATCTCTGAGAGTTTCAGGCCAGTCTGCTCTATATATCAAGTTCTAGGACATCCAGAGCTACTTAATAGACAGACACTGACAAAAGGTGTGTATATGTGTGTTCATGTGTGTGTGTATGGGGGAGACAACCATATCATTTCCATTTATTAATTCATTCCAGGTTTGAGGATATTTTTCACAAAATGATATAAAAATCAAAATAAAACAGTTTTTATTCTTTATATATTACAAATAATTTAAATTCTCAACAATAGGTGACTGGTTTAGTATATTACAATCCATTTATTAATTGAGGAATGTTAAAATCCAGTAAAAAAAAAAAAAAGAATACAAAGGCTATGTAGGCATAAAGAAAAACTTGGTAGGGAAATGGGAGAAGTGTCAAAGTAAAGCTATATCTGCTTTATATATATGCTCAAATTAATGTTATAATTATACAAACTGTACTTGTAGGAAAGATCTAATACAATCTTTAACCACAGGGGGGTCTAAGAAAGCTTCTCCTCCTCTAAGCATCGCCAGGTCATGTTGTGGCCATGCCTCTACCTCTTTCTGCGCCATTACATCCATGCACAGCCAGAAACAGAATGAGACAGAGCCACAGAAAGATGGAGAGGCAAAGCCAGTGCACCTGAATGGTTCCTGTAGCTGCAGCCCTACAAAAGCAAAATAGGAAAAAACCTCTATCTTTATAAATTCTTACCATTTTGTGTCTGCCTGTTTAAAGTGGTGTCTGTGAAATTCAAACCAAGAAGCAAAAGCTCAGAGTTTCTCCTACAATCTGTAACTCTTAGCTGGATGGTGAGTACCACGTGCTACCTTGCTCACTGCACAGCAGATTGTGCTGTTTGTCCTAAAGCAGTGGTTCTCAACTTGTGAGCTGCGACTCCCACAGGGGTTGCATATCAGGTATTTACAATACATTACAGTTCAAAACAGTAGCAAAAATTATAGTTATAAAGTAGCAACAAAATTACTTTATGGCTGGCCTCACCACAGGAAATTTGAGATTCACTGTCCTAGAGTGGGACATTTGCCGTCTAGAGACTATTCCTCAAACAGCATACCTTCTGAAAGTCACTAACATCTCCAGACAGCATTCCAGCTAACGCTCCAGCTGTGTTAGCTCTGCTGCCCCTTCAGCTCTCCATGCAGTCACTCCACCTGTGACTGAGGTGATATTCTTTTCAGGAATGAGAATTTGCTTTTAGCCTGAAGAAAGCACTTTGTAGGAACTCCAGTAAATTCGGCTCTTACTGTTTTACTAATGCTGAAGAGATTTAATCTTTGTGAACTTGACTTTTTGATTGCTGTCTTTCATTTGTTTACCAAGTGCTAGACACCAGTAAAAACTTACACATACTATATCCCTTTGCTCTTCCTTGTGCTCGCTGCATGATGAGTCACCAGTGACAAGAACTCTCTCCCATAGCGCAGGTACTAGCTGACAAGTCACAAAGGCAAAGAGGAAAAGCCAGAGCAAGAGAAGAGATTGGAGCAAAAAACAATAGAAGCAAAAGAAAACAGCAGCAAGAATGACAAAGCATGTTGTAATAGTGCTGGAGGCATAGCTTGGTAGACTGCTTGCCTGTCATGTATGAGGCTCCAGGTTCAATCCCCAGTACCATATGGAGGGAAAGTCCAGGGTTTGTGGCTGGAGAAATTGCTTAGTACCATGCGGAGGGCCCTAATTTTGCTCCCAGCACCCACTCTGAGCAGCTCACTAGCACCTATAACTGAGGTTCCAGGGGTTCTGACACCTTCTGCTCTCCACAAGCACCTGCAATCCTGTAAACACATATGCCCTGCACCCACATAATTTGAAATAAAAATTTTAAAAACCTGTAGTGAAATGAGGCATTTATGGGTATCTGGAAGAATGATGGCCTCTGTGGGGGAGACTGCTTGCTGGTCACAGGAATTCTGACACACTTCACAGGCACAGATACTTTTAATCTAGGCAAAGCAAGGAAATCTGTCTTCTTGGAACATGAAAGGGAACCTGGAAGACAGCAGATCTCAAAGGAGGTAGGAGTGCATCCTGTATTAGAACAAAAATCATAGGCAGAACACAGCACGAATTGGTGGGTACCTTTGGGGCTCCTTCATAATACTTGTTCGTGTTCCATATATACTTTGAGGGTCTGTCACGTTAGTGAGGCACCAGTAAAGAGCTGGCAACACCACAACATATGACAACAGAGGAAATATTAATAATGCTTAACTTGTAATGGCAGCTACACACTTGTTCACACTATCTGGGAATTCAGACCTCACCTGTGAGTCACTGGGATCCTCATGATATACGTGCATCCATGTGGCCGTTTCTATTTGAATTCCTTCTTAAATTCTAAAGAAAAATGTCAGTGTCCTCTCTTGTTCATCCTGCTCATTTTTATTTCCCCTCCCAGAACACTAATTTACATCTTGTACGATGCAGTCCTCTTAATATCCAAGGCAATGTCCTACAATTACTTTCAATAAAATGCCCCAAATTCTTAAAGCATCATTCACATAACCTGTCTCACACCTGTCTACCAAGGCAGTCTTATCTAGAACCAGGAACTTCTTATAGTCAAACCTCTTGTCTGTAGGTTTAACTCTAGAAGGCTGAGCATTCATCCTGGGGTTTTGCATCTCTTGTGATTTATTTCTGCTCCCCTTGGCTTCCGACAAGCTCCACCCTTTCCACTACAGACATCTTCTACCTTAGTCAGTGTCTCCTACATATAACCACACCTCCCTGCTATTTGTATGATGGCTTTTGACAAATCTGCTTCTCCCACAATCTGTAAGTTTCTTGAAATCAGGGGCTGTGCTAGATATTTATAGAGCCATGCTCTGTCTACCACATAAAATGCTCTCAGGAACATAAGTTGAAGAAAAGTAATTAATACTTAATAATTAAATATTTCTGTGTGGCAATACTGCTAAATGTTCCATAAAGAGTAATGACTAATTAACATAATACTAGAAAGCTGCATAGAAATTAAAGATAAAAACTAAAAGTTAAACAAGTTAATAAAAACTTGTTTCTCAATCACAAAACTTTAAATGCATATTACAATCCCTACCAAAGTTAACCTGGGCCTAAAGTTAGTCATGGAGCAAAGGTAACATAAGGATACAGGCAGAACTGAACTTGCTTATCAGCTGATCTTAAAGCAGAAAGGCAGCCTGTATTATCTAGGCAGGCTAAGCTCATCACCAAGGCATCTGCCATGTGGAGTAGAATAAAGGACCAGAGAGCTGATGATCAGAGAAAGACTCTGCAGATGTTGATGAGTCTGGAGATGGAGAAAGAGGCCAAGAACTAAGGAATATGAGTGGCTATCAAAGCTGGAAAGATGTTCTCTAAAGTTTTCTGATGATTCCCAACCTTGCAAAAACCTCAACAGATTCTTTTAGCCTTGTGATACCCATTTCAGACTTCTGTCTTCCAGGATGATAAACTATTAAATGTGGTTTTAATACACTGATGGGCCATGTTTTCACAGTGGCAAGAAAACACTAACCCACACTAGACAGGAGTCTGGCTGGCTGAATGCCAACACAACTTAAGAGAATGGTAGCTTATCCATGGTGTCTCCCTTCATAGAAGAAAGACAGACTGGTTACAGTATTTCATTGCCAGCACCTCTGCCCCTTCAGGTTTGTTCTGCCTTCCCTTTGGAGGCTGGCACAGTAGGCCTGATTTCAACCAACAGGGAGAAGCGCAGGAATGGCTAGTCATAGCTTGTGAAGGCTGCCTCAGAGCTGCACACACTGCTTCACTTTCTAACACAATGGACAGAACTACTGGCATGGTGGCACCTGGGCACATGCAGGGAGGGAAGAAGCAGAGCCATTACTATGCATAGCCTCATGGTAAGGATTGATAGTTCTGTCTTACAAAGATTACAAAGTACCCTGGGACGTTTTAAGTTCATATAAACTCTGATTTAAAATACTATTTTGAAGTTATTTCATCTAGATTTTAAATAAGGACAGTGTTCATTCTATTCTTATTGCATAATTACTGTCTGGCATTTTGCATGAACATTCATAAGATAACATATTTATCTCCATTCAAATTTCAATTTAGAAGCAATGGGACTGGTACTCCTGGTTGACAAGGTTGGAAAACATTTCTTACTCCAACTTACATAACCCTCAGGGTCCTGGCAGGTGGTGCTGTTCCAGGGTAACTGAAAGGAGTTTAATGAGGAGAGTTCTTACAAAGGTGGACCCAACTCGTAAGGGAAGGAATGATAGGGAATCTAATCATTATGGCTCTAGGTCTGAAGGCACAAGGGAGAGAAGCAGTTTCTAGAACTTGGCTACAAGACACAGGTATCTGGCAGGAGCCATGGCCCTAGTGGAAGATGGAGCTGTAGCCACAGGGAGGGAATATTCTGGACTCACTCCTTCCTTTGATCTTTCGCCAAGGCTTCCCTAACTGTCTAAAAGCAAACAGAACTGGGGTGGGCTGGGGCCAAAGGAGCCTGATGATGTGGTCCCCAAAATGCAGCCCCTCAGAGATTGTCAGGCAGAGACTGGCTTCACCAGTCAGAAAAGGAATCATCACACAAACAAGCAGGACTCTAGAGTTGGAACAATTTTTAAAAACCTTGACCTAAAAGATAAAGGGAAAGGATCCAAACAGAACTATGTCAGACCTGGAACAAAGAAAGAGAAAGAGAATGATTAAAAAGTAAAATCGTGGGGGTGTGGCCCAGTGTGTGGCCTAGTTATGTAAGATAAAGAAAAGCAGCAAAGGACCAGAAGCAGGAGGTGAGGGGATGAGTGAGGTCGGACCAGGGACCTAGCACTGTGGATGTAACTCAACATGGCTTCCTACTGCTAACCTTTTCATGTGACCTTAACACAATGGTCAAAGATTTAAAACAGGCTACTCATTTTTTTTTTTTTTTAATTTTAACTTTGAACTAGATATGTTCCGAGGGATAATTGCTGGCAGTGCCTGTGACTGAAACCATGAGTTACAGAAAGCCAGGGGTATAAGCCAAAGAACAGATGTACTCTGTAACAAAATCAGTCAGCTGCTAAGAGAAGTCAAGATGCCAAACAAAGACATACTCGCAGACAAAGGGGCAAAGACAGCAACGCAAACCAAATGCCAGACCCCTGATACTGTGGTAAGTACCGTCCACTCAAAACCATTTGTTCATGCTGGGCTCTCTGGTGTCAATCACCTGAGCATGTCACTCATGTTCACATGTGGTATCAATAAAGGAAAACTTCTGAAAGAGCAGTTCTTGAAATTAATCCACATTAATTATTGTATAGATTTTGGAGATGATGACTGACATTCTGCAACTATCTCCTTAAATAAGATTGCTTAGAAAATGCCACCTATGTTAACACCCTACCAGTTAACAGCTTGTTGACTCTATTAAAAGTGGGAGCCTTTTCCTTAAAGAGAAACTTTGTGATGCAGTACATAACAAAAATTACCTGGAGGCATGAGGAAAACGTGTTCCTTTGTCATCTCCAAGGAAGCTTTATTAGTGAAGCTGGCACAGGCCCTGAGAAGGACTGCTAGTTAAGCATCTTCTGGAGGTCTGGCTACAGACTCTGGCTGAACTGCAACTGTGAGATGACCACCAGCTTCCTTTATCTACTATGAACAACAGATCCAGTCTCAGCTGAGCCTTTACATAGAAGCAGCTTGAAGGGCCCTGCATTCTTTAAATGGGTCCTGGTCAGGTTTGTTTGTTATGTCAATCGGACACAAGCTGGACTCATTTGAGAAGAGGGAACCTCAACTGAGAAAATGACCCCCATCCCACAAGTGACTTATAGTGAATTTTCCTGATTGATGACTGACATGTGAGCCCACTGTGGGCAGTGTCATCCCTAGGATGGTGGTCCTAAATGCTGTAGGAAAGCAGGCTAAGTAAGCCTGAGGAGCAAGCCAGTAAGCAGCACTCTGCCATGGCCTCTACAACAGTTCCTGCCCTGGCTTCCTTCAGTAATAAGTCTGATCTGAGACTAGTAAGCTTGAATAAATCCTTTCCTCCTGGTGGTGTTGGAATAAGAATGGCTCCCATAGGCTCATGTATTTGAATGCTCAGTCACCTTTGAGTGGAACTATTTGGGAAGGACTAGGAGGTGTGGCCTGTGGGAAGAGTGTGCCACTGAGAGTGTGCTTTAAGGGTTAAAAAGCCCATGCCCATCCAGTGTCTCTCTCTGCCTGTGAATCAGCATGTAAAACTCTCAGCTACTGCTCTAAGTACCATGATTGTCTGCTTTCTCCAATGATGATCATGTATTTACCCTCTGAAACTGTAAGTAAGCCCTCAGGTATAAGCTTTCTTTTATAAAAGCTGCCTTGGTCGCGATGCTCTTCACAGCAACAGTGACTAGAATATCTTCCAAGCTGCCTTTGGTCATGGTGTTTTAACATAGCAATAGAAACCCTAAGAAACATGTATGGAGTGTACCTTCACTCCTTCAAAGATCAATGTGAAAACAGGCACCGGATGGAGAGGTGGCACTGGCACAGGAGTCTTCCATGACATTACCTAGAGAATCACAGTCACGTCTCAAATGTTCTTGGACAGCATTGTGGCCTTGATATAAAACACCCAGTAACTTCAAAATAGTCATTTATCAGAGTGTATCCTAACTTGTACAACAATCTTACATGAAAAGCAAGTATGTGCAAAGGGTATGAAAACTTTATAGGAAAATTCAGAATTGAATGGATACATTTAAATCTTCCCACTAAATTTTGGAAATACAGCAATTCACTTTTTACAGTATATCTTGCTCAACATATATAATCCTAGTGCTCAAAGCAGTGTTAACACTCCACTAACAAAGGCACATACTGAAGACATGTTCTGTGATGCACCAGTCACTACAAACAAGACATGATGCATGTTAAACTCACCATTCTCCTTAAAACCCTCTCTAACCTGTATTAACAAGCTCCTTCCAGCTGGAATGTCTAAACTCTTGGCTTTATTATTTAGGACAAGTTGGTTCCAATTCCCCAGGTTGTGTCATAGGACTTTTAGTTACTGAGGTGATGAACAGAAGCCTATTTCTTTTAAGTTTCAGAGGTTTTATTGAAAGTGAAACTTTTGTAGATTGGTCACAGATTTCTTACTATTTTAAAATCAAACTGAGCAGAAGTAATTTTTTAGAGAAAGGCATTAAAGGAGACTTAAGAATTAGAAAAAACATGAGCCGGGCGGTGTGGCGCACGCCTTTAATCCAGCACTTGGGAGGCAGAGGCAGGCGGATTTCTGAGTTCGAGGCCAGCTGGTCTACCGAGTGAGTTCCAGGACAGCCAGGCTATACAGAGAAACCCTGTTCGAAAAAACCAAAAAAAAAAAAAAAAAAAAGAAAAAAAAAAAAAAAAAAAAAAGAAAAAACATGAATGGTAGCTACTGTGTTTCACTCACCTTAACAGTTCCTAAAACTACGATAAAGTAAGGCACACACAATCTTCACTTTATTAATAAGAACAGGTTCAGAAAACTCAGACCAAACCTATTTCAGAAATATTAAACATCTACAAGGTGTTAGGCACTCTGGTAGGTGTGAGGATACAGACAAGCCCAAGGAAAGGTTTATTGTCCCCATAGTTAATAATGCAACCCACCCCAACCAAATCTGTAACCACAGAAGGAACTAAGTATCTTCTGGGTTGTTTGTGTGTCTATGACTGTTAGCCTGAGAAAGAACACAGAAGCATTCACAAGCCAGAAAAAGAACTGGAAGTGTGACACCTCCCAAGTTTAAGGGAAGGTAAAAATTGATGTAGAGAGAAAATTTTCTTCTCTTTTTGTCTGGAAACTAGACAATTTCCAGTAAAAGACAAAAGTTTATGATGTGATTCAGAAAGCCACGGAGGCCTGGCCATGGCTCATTCATGTAATGCCAGCTACTCAGGATGCCAAGGCCCAGGGTCCCAAGCCCAAGGACTAAACCACATACGGTGATTCAAGGCCACTAATCCAAGGATACCATTCTGACACATATGTTTCAGTTAACACAGCACTGAAGAAGCATTGCCTGTATGAACAGGGACCAAGAAAAAGTCTAATTTTGCAATGAGTACAGATCTGATGTGCAAACTACATGTACAGTCCCATTATTCAGACACAGCAAATGTGGGAAGGGTTTCATCTATAGCCAGTGCTTTTTAATTACTGCACCATGGCTGTACACTTACTTCAGTTTAATGAATCTTTTAACATTTGGGGGTGGAGTTGTTTTTATGAACAGGGTCTCACTGTGCAAACCAAAATTAGCTTAATACTTGTGACCTTCCTGCCTCCACCTCTCATATTTAAAGACTGTTGGTGTGTGTCACCATGTCTAGTCAGACAATAAAAATCCCTGCCTTGGGTATGGCAGAATCTGTGGGCAGAAATCTACCAGCAGCTGTCATTTATCCGAACTGTGCTGATTTAATGCACAATTTCTTACATTCTAAGGCATGTTTCTGGGTTGTTATTTCTATCCATAAGTACACTTAATACAATGACTACGTATCTGAAATAACGGCTTAGCTCATTTATCTCATAGAGTAGTCCCACACAATTCTTCTTTTGAAAAGAAGTGGGCAACCGGGGGAGAAAGGTCAATTTAAGTCCCAACGGGCATCAAGGTATTTTGGGTCCTGTACAAAGTTGAAGAACTTAAAAACCAGCCTCAGCCCACATTAGTCACCCTTGCTTTTAGCCTTGAGGCCCTCCCACTGTGACAACTGCTCAGATATGTGTAAAACTGTAGTTATTTTGAGACAGGGTTCTACTCTGTAGCCCAGGCTAGCCCCAAACTCTCAGTCATTCTCCTGCCTTAGGCTCCCGACTTTTCAGATTACAGATTTCCAAGCATGCTCCCCAGGCTGTTAATGCTTCAATGGCCAGTTACTACAACCCTGAGCACCGCCACCCTGGGATCCTGCAGGGCGGGTAGGCAAAGTGACAGCAGGTGAGCTAGGCGCGGATGAGGAAGTGAGCCTGGCACCGTGCGGGGGATTACTCATGCTGCTTTCCTGCGAGCGGAATTTCTTGCCTCCCTCTCCGTCCAGCTGAAGTTCAACCCAATTGCAGTCACTTCCCGTCCGGGTAGGCTGGGGAAACCCGCGCGTCCGTGGGAGGGGAGGGTGGAGGCAGAACGGGCCAGGTAGTTCGCGCGCGACGCGTCCTGGCTGTCCACGTCCCCGGCGCGCACGCGCGGGTCGCCGCACCGACAGCTGGAGCGCGCGGGTCCGCGGAGTGCGCACTCGTCCGCGTGGGGGCTGAGCGGGTGTGGCCCCTGCCGCCAGTTCCACCTGGCCTAGGAAGCCACGCTGTCGCCTCCCGTTCCTGTCCCCAGAGTCCCAGCACTGTTCTCCGCTACTCCACCACACCTGAGCAAAACTTTTCCCTCGCCTCCACGATTCAAACTCTGCAGCGTCCAAGGCTGCCGCAAACCACCCCGGCCCTAGCAACAAGGTTCCGGCCGTAGAGCGAGCGCCGCTAGGTGTTAGGAAGGTGATGTCGTAAAGCCTCGAGTGTCGTAAACCAGGTGCGGTGGGGAGGGGGAGGGGTGGAGGCGGCGGGTGGGGGGGGGAAGGGGAGGGAGGGAGGGAGGGAGGGAGGAGGGGGAGGAGGTGACTCGAGCATTTAGACACAAGCGAGAGGATCATGGCGGATGGCCCCAGGTGTAAGCGCAGAAAGCAGGCGAACCCGCGGCGCAATAACGGTGAGTGGCGGAGGGGCCCGGCGCGGCGGCGGGCAGCAGGCGGCCGGGCGAGGGGCACCGGACCGAGCGGGCCGGGGGCGGCGGCGGGGCCGGGCCGAGTGGAGTGGGAAAGTAAAGTAGTGCGCCCCGCTGCCTCTGCCGCCGCCGCCGCGGCCGCCGTCCTGAACCGTTATGTCTTACCTGCCTCTGCGCCTAGCGGCTCCGCGGCCGCCGGGGACCGTTAGCCGCGCCGCATCCCGCCGCCGCGCCCGGCCACTTTTCCGCCCGCGGGTGGAGCGGCTGTTGCTTCTTTCCGCACTTTCTCCACTCTTGCTGCCCCTCGGCGCCTCCCCGCGCGCGATCCTCCCTCCGCGCAGGCCGCGGCGGTGGGGAACAAACTTGCGGCGGGTAGGCGGGCTGCGGGGCGGGCACAGGCGGGAGAGGACGGGCGGCCGCGGGCCGGTTGCGTGTCGGCTGCGTGTCGGCCGTGCGCGCGTGTGCGCGGGAGCGGGCGCTGCGCGCCGGGTCGGGCGCCCGCGGGAAAGTTGCGCCCCGCGCGCTCGCGGGCGGGCGGGGATGGGGACGCGCGGGGCCGCCGTGAGTCGGGCGCTCAGGGGGCTGGAACCCCGCGCCTGCGGTGCCCGTCGGGGGCCGGGCACACTCTGGCGGCTCCTAGCTACTGCCACGGGGCGTGTGTGTGCGTGGACTCGCCGCCTGCGGGCCGGGAAACAGCACAGACAGGTCGGGACACCCGGGCAGCCCGAGTCCCGGCGGGCACCGGGCTGTGTGCATGCGCCTCGCTTTGGTTCTTTCGGTTTGGGGAAGTTGTTACCTGGGCCCGACGCGGGAGCAGAGGACAGATAATGGAGCTTGGCTGGCGCTCGGGGTCGCGAGTGGGGCGGGTGGGGGAGGGGGCGGGCGGCTCGACGGGCGCACGGGGCTGCGGCTCGCGGTGCAGCTGCGCTGGGTATTGATTTCCGCGGATGTGCCAGGGAAACACACTCCTCGGCCTGGCTGAAGAGTTTTTTGTTGTTGTTGTTGGGGGTATTTTTTTGTTTTGTTTTGTTTTTCAAGGGAAAAAGCCACAGGCACTAGGCGAGAATGCGACACCCCGACTTGTGTTGGTGGGTGCCCCGTGGGCTCTCCCAGCGTGGGGAGACGGGAGTTGCCGGATGGTGCCTCTCTTAGGCGAGTGTGTGCTCTCGGCTCGCGGCGCCGACAGCCTCTGCTCCTGGTCATTGTCTGGACAGTCCCTGCTGCGGCGGCCGGGGGATGCCCCCGCCCGGGTACCTGTGTGTGGTGATGGGCGGCCACAGCCCTGTGCTGCTGCGCCTGCGGCTATATAAGGAATTCCTCGTGCCTTTCACACCCAGTGGCTCCGTGGGGCTCCCGCGGGGTGTTGAACGATGAGTTTTTAAGATTGGGGAGAATAAATGCGCCCCTAATGGCATCGATGTGTTGTCCAGAGAACTAGGAAATCCTGTTTAAGTGGCAACCCTGGCGCGCCCCCCACGCCCCACCCCCGCCCGGTCTGCGTTGCTCCCTCCCCTCCGGGATGCCAAACGCCAGGTTTTGTAACCTTTCCTGGCAATTTTAGATTTGTGTGGGATTTCCTGTCTAGAAGCAGATACGAAGATTTTAGGCTGTTCCAAAGAGGTTTCTTCTCGGTTGTAAACACATTTTGAATATATCTGAGCCCACATTAAAATCCCCGCTGCCATGAATGATTTCAGTTGTTCAGATAAACGTTGCGTTTCGGAGAAGCCTGCTCGTTCATTCGAAGGGAAAGGTGTGTTGGGTAGCGTCATTGTGGAGAGGTGACTGGTTGTGGCAAGGACCTGAGCCCAGGCTACCGCAATTGTAATTTCCTGCTTCCAGCGTCAAATAGTGACTGTTCTACATTGAGCTGTTGCCGTTATTGCTGATGTGGCTTTATGAAAGGTAAGTTGGTTAGAAAAGGGCTGTTCGCTGCCTTTACATTATTTAAAATGTTAATCGCCAGAGAAAGGGGCTTTTCTTGTTGCTGACGACATGTGTGTGACATGTGAATCTGAACCACCCAGCGTCTGTGCAGCTGCTGTAAACATGTTTACCTGAACAGGAAAGAATGGATTTTTCTCCTAGCAATTCTGTGATATTAAAATATCACACACATAAGGCATATCAACAGATGACTGAAAGGGGGAAGGCTCTTCCGAAAGGTGCTTGAAATCAACAGGAAAAAAGAGATTCTTGATCGCTGCAGCAAATGGCAACTTGTGCAGGTAGAAATAAGATGGTGTATAGTTTTTCCTGCATGTGTGTCAGCCTCCTTTTTGCAGCCTTCCTTTTCAGGGGAGGAATTTATTTACCAGGCTTGCTGTCAGTGTTTTTCCTTTGTGTTTAATACTAGAAAAACAGATTTGGGGCTCTTGCTCCTAAAATGTCTTGACTGCAGTATGCATTTCTCAGAGAAAACAAAAGGTGTGTGAGAAATCACGGTGCTACCACAGGTATCTCCCGTTTCCATCACTTTTGGCTCTCTTTGTATTTCTTTTTGTTCCCAAATGCTTTCATCCATCGCTAACCTAACCGTTGCAGCCATGCTGTTTGATTTCGCCTGCTATTTTTACAAATTAAGAATGAAGTTCTATGCATTGATGTTATGAAACCTGGGGATAGATGCTGGTCAATATTTCTCAGCAACGCAGTCATATTTAAGTTGCAGATGTTTCAGCAGAGGATTGTCTGGAAAAATGTTAACTCTTAAAATCTATTTAAATGGATAAATAGCGGTGTATACAATGGGAGATAGTAATAGAGATATTTTATATTATTTATGTATAAATAATATTTGTATTCATTTTGAAATATGTATTTTATGGCTAAGCCAGCAGTAAAACATTTTTATTTCCCTTCTAGAATATGTCTACAGGCTAGGGCACTGATGACAGCATCAAAAACTGTAATTTAACAAGGGTGAAGCAACTGAGCAGGCATCATGGAGCCTTGTGTGGGGATGCTGTGGTAATGCTAGTTGCCTAAAGGAATGACAGTAGAATCGATGAAATTGATGTTTACTGTTTAGAATGTAATGCTTTGTTGTAATTTAAAATATTGTCTCTTTCCCAAAGTTCTATTCTTTTCCTTTCCCGTTTTTATTCATGACAAATGATCTCTAGCTCCTGATGACTGCATGCTGACTAATTCACCTTAGATGGAATAGCGGGCACATACCTTTCTATCATTAGCATCATCTCTTCTTGCTGTCTTTGGAAACCACCAGTAGAGGATGCTAACAAAACTACTATGGGTGCAGCATCAGAAGCTTGTGGGTCTTCTGTGCTGATGCGGAATCCTTCTGTGTCCGTTTGGGTCTTTAAAACAAGCCTAAGTGCTTTTTAGTTTACTGATACCAGAAATGTAGGAGTGTGTTCATATGAATGTACTTACACATTTAAGCTTTAAAATCTTGAGATGGGTACTCTTCGGTATCACATTAAAGCAGTTATTTTATAAAAGTTTGGTTTTAGACTTGAGCAAGAAAATGTAATAACTATATATATTTATTTTGCATATTCACTGATGTACTATTTGTTGTTGTTGTTGTTAATAGTAGGGGTTTTGAAAAACACATTTTCAAATGTTAAAGATGTCCATGGTTAGGTATGGTAAAAAGTTTCAATGAAGTTATTGATGATACTGGTAGTAATTTCTTCATAGCTTACATAGACTTAAGACTAGAAATGGGCTGGGAAACTAAAATAGATGCTGTGTTCCTGTTGTGTGCTTGTAGCCTTTGGTTTTGTCCTTGGTCCTGTGAGCTTCTTATGAGTGGTGGCCCCTTCTCATCTCATACACATCTCTAGTGAAGAATCCCACAGCACAGTAACTATAAGTCTATCACTTGTAAATTAAGAAATACAAGTTTTTGGGGCTTTAATGATTTTTAAATTATTTATTAATTACTACCTTAAGTAAACTGTGTACACTGCGGTGATGACTTTGGCTTAAGAATAATTGCATGAAACCTTGAAGTATTTATGCTCTTGTTTATATTCATATAGTTCTGTTAAGATAACTACAGACCTTAAGCCTTGCATTCAGTCAAGACTTAGAAGTATCCGTTCCCTCCTTATTGTTACGTAGCTGTAGAAATGCACTGATGGCTGCCGTCAGCAGTCCTTACCATCTGTCTGGAATAAATAGGGCTTACCTGACTTGTCATGAAAGTCTGTGTGAATTTTCCATGGATTGTCTATAAAGACAGTTTTTCATATCATTTCTCTTTAATTTGTTGCTATCCTACTTCCTGAGATCTCCATGAATGAGTATAATTCATTTCTTTTTCTCATGAATTAAGGAACTTATCAGAGTTCACAAGGTATGAAATTCTAGGGTGAAGCCAAGCATCAGAAGTATCTTATAGACTACAAACACTTGGTTAGATGACTACTCTGGTTAAAAAAAAAAAGTATAAGGAGTAATCGTTATTGTTGTTCTGTTTCTTTTTTTGTTTAGCCTTCAGTATTTTTAAAATTACATGTATCTCTGTTTTATAATTTTAGTGGCTTTGAGATATAAAAAGTCTATATTGGAAATATTTCTAAAATGTTTCTTAGTAGGTTTTTTGCCTTTTTTCTCCTTTATAAGGCATGCCTAAGCATGTGATTAGAGTTAGATGTAAACTCAGATGCAGTATCATGTGGGATCACACTACTAGCTGCTCTTAAGTACTTACATTGAATGGCAGTGAGAGAAGAGAACGTGTGCAGACGCTGGAAGGTCCTCATTGGTGTGCGGTGGCGCAGCAAGGGGCTAGGGGATGACAGCACACAAAGATGGCACTTAGGCTTCAAATGGTTTCATAGGCCTGCAGCACGACTGGTAATCTGTCGTTCCCTTGTAGAGATGCAAGCTAAAATCAAAGTGCTTCATAGAAAGAAAGTTTTAAAAGTTTAAATGAGAAAAGTGCCCTCGTTGGAATACATAATAAAATTACTTTCAAAACTATCATTTGAAAAGTTAGATACTTTACATACTACCAGGTAATCATGGTATAAACATAACTTATATGTGTTCTATATAAAAGTTCAAATGCACTGCAGTTAAGATTTTTGCATTTGAACTGCACTGTTGCCCACTGAGGAGTGGCCCAGTTAACACATAGCAAATATATCTATTACCACAGCAGTTCTGAGGAGGGATTATGAAGCTTTATAACATGTAAATCTGATCTTTGTGTAGATACTACCAGAGGGATAATTTTTACTTTGTATGGGACAATGTTTTGAGTATTACATTTTTAAAGGCAGTATGTCTATGTATAGATTTGTACAAGTGTATGCAGGTGCCCACCAAGGCCAGAGGAATTGAATCTTCTGGAGCTGGAGTTACAAGCTGTAGTGATCAGTGATCCTGTAGCTGTGGGTGCTGGACTGAACCTGGGTCCTCTGGAAGAGCAGCGAGCACTCTTAACCTCTGAGCCACCTCTACAGCCCCAACAGACAGCAGTTAGGACGTCAGTTTTACTACATGACGATTCCTCATTGGACTGAGCATGTCTAGCCAGGTTTTAAACTTAATAGAAGTGAATTATGCTATTCTGAACCGTTAAAAGGTTATGATAATGTAATATGCTATAAACGTAGTATGCATGCATCATGGTATATTTTATTATTTATGTATTTAGTATTAGGATTGAACCTGGTCTCATAATATTGTGAAGTATCTACCACTGAGTTACATTGCTATCCTTTTTAAACTTTTTAAATTAAAGACAGTTGGCTCATTAAATTGTCCTGGATGGCCTTGAACTTGTGATCTCCCTTTCAGCTTTCAAAGCAGCTAGGATTATTGCTGCCTGATCAGTCAGTGCTTTTAACTCTAAACCATCTTTCCAGTTTCCTGTCCCTTTTTTGAGACTCTTCCATCACGGAATCCAAGGCCTACCAGTTAATTAGTCTGGGTGCCCTGGAGCCTTAGGACCCTCCTGTCTCCTCTCTCTGGTGTTTGGATTATGGGCACCTTTTATGTGGATGTTGAGGTTCCAGACTCAGCTGTGTTAGACAAGCACATTATGAATTAACCACTTTCTAGCCCACATTTAAGGTAGTCATAAGACTCTAATTATAAGCTTCTTTTAATAAATGGGTTACCCCTTCAGATAATTTCCTTACTGTTCATGGTCACTAACAAAAATTTGATTTCTCTATTCATCAATCCTTGAATTATTTGAATGCAATATGTGGAGGTTTGTATTGTTGTTAAGTAGATAGTAATTTAGAAAAAAGCAAGCCTGCTGGCTTAATATTAATCACTCTAATGAAATTTTACACTTTAAATTTTTTTCTGGATTGAACATGGATATTTGAACAGCAGCCGTGACTACTGTAACACCCTGTCCCAAAGTTCTGATTTTTAATATGAAGGATTGTCGTACCCAGAATCAATTTTTCAGAAAACTGATGCAGATGAACTGATATTTGAGATGCTTGGGTGGAAACTACAGAGAGACTTGTGTGTACTTGCACTGTAGTGCCAGAGTCAGTAAGTGTTAGACCCCAGGCTTAAGCTAGCCTTGCTCTCTGGGAATGCTAGACTGCACTGTGAGAACCACCATCTCTTTGGTGTTTTCTCCTTTCTTCCTTAACCTGAGTCAGTGCACTCTTAGAAATGTGTCCTATGAGGTTTTACTGTGGGATCCTCACAGCCAGCACTCTGTTGTATAGTAATTGAAAGTACACTCTTATGGCACCATCACTGGAGGGAAACTTGTCACTGAACACATCTTTATGTGGCACAGGACTATATTATTCTACCTTCTTACCATTGTGTATGTTCAAGATGCTCCCCCAATGCCCAGTACTTGGCTAGTACTGAACACTGGTGCTGGCTCACTTTTCTAAATTGAATCTCTCAGTATCCACAGGTTTTTTTGCTTTGTTTTTGTTTGTTTGTTTGTTTTGTTTTATGTGAATGAACAAAGAAAGTGGAAAAAAGGAAAAAGCATTCCATATGAGTAACATTTAAGACAATTAAGGTAGTAGTATATACTTAGAGATGGAAGGATTTGGGAAGAGTATCAAAAACAGTTTTCAAGGAGAAATTGATAATAGATATAGTGATTTATACCCATAATCCTATGATTCAGGAGGATAGTGAATTTGACACTATCAGTTTGGAATACAGAGTGAGATCTCAAGAGAGAAGAAGGAAAGGGGGAAGCAGGGTTAGGAAGGGAGAGGGAGGGAGTGAAGAGGGGTGGAGCAGGAGCACACACATGCTCAAAGCTGAACACAAAGGAGCATAAACTGACTTTGCCACGTTTGTGTTTCTTCTTAGCTTAGACTAAGACCTGGTTTGTGCTCCATTTACTAGACTATTAAGTATATTCATCTGTGAATTTGTAACAGGCAAGTAGATGCCAATATTTCTCGTATATTTATAGAATGCTCAGTCATCTTGGCATGAAAGGCTTTCTACTGCATATGCATGCACCTCGCACAGTTAGCTGTTGATTTAGGTGTTTCCTCAGCTTCCAGTTATTTAGAGGAATTCTCTCATTTGCATGGTGTTGTTCTTTACTCCAGTCACCTTATCTTCCTGCCCTTCCTTGTGCTAGTCCTACGCGCCTGACAGATACTTCTAACTGCAGTCATTTCATTTCCGTAGAGAGCACCAACTAGTTATGAATGCCTCCAGTGTTGATCCCCAGTCCGGCTGCAACTCATGGGTCCCTGTGATTGTGTCATGTGTCCTTCTGTGTGTCAGGAAGGCCAGAGGAAAAGTTTCTCTGCACAGAGTGACTAACTCCTGCCACACTGTTCAGAAAACAGCAAAACCAATCTTGACACTCACCAACAATGTATAACTAGTTTTTATTTCAGAGGTTTTCCAGAGTATGGTATTTTACAATATTCTGCATTTTGCATTTTAAATTAAAATTTCCTTATTTTAGGTGTAAGAGTGTTTTGCCTACCTGTATATCTGGTCACCACGTATGTGTTTCGTGCCTGTGGAGGCCAGAAGAGGGCATCAGGTTCCCTAAGACTGAAATAATAGACAGTTACAAGCTCCATGTGGATGCTGGAAACTGAACCTGAGTCCTCTTGAGGAGTAGCCTGGGCTCTTAGCCTCTGACCTCCAGGTCTCACTTTGCTATTTTGACAGCTGTTAAATAGGGGGTCAGGGTGTGTTTTACTTTTCTAAGAGACTGATTATTTTTGTATGTCTTTGAGTAGCAATTTGGGTTTACTTTTGCCTGTTTTATATTTCTTGTTGATAGCCTAGATGTTTTTTGCTTATTCAGTATCATAATTCCAATTATGTCAGTCATCTATTGATTTTGATGATGGTACAAAAATCCTTAACTTTAATCTTAAATCTATCAATCTTAAATCTTGACTTTGTGGGTAGTAGGGAATCTTTCCTAATAATATAGATTAAAAATATGTTCATAGAAAATTTCCTGTACTTATATTATCTTTTATCCTTTGGCCTCTTATGTATATGGAGGTCACCCCTGAGCGCAATGGGACCTTTTTTGTATATTTGTTTCACTTGTTTGTTTGTTGTTGATTTGTTGTCTCTTACAGGAACACAAGACTAGGTCTGACATTGTGCTAATCTTCCTCCCAAGTGCTGAGACTACATGCACGATCCACCATGCTTGGCTGGATATAGTGTTTCTTTTTTTAAGGATAAGCAGTGGAAAGGGCTGGGGCTGATCCTGTATTTTACTAGTTGTCGTAACTTGGCCAAGTGACTTACCTTTGCTAATCTCAGTACTGGAGTGGGTAAATGAGGTTTATGAAGCAGTGTATTTATTGTGTTTTAAGGACCTGATAAATGCTACTTTAAATTTTATGCATTTGCTTTAAATACATCTTATATCTGTTATTTATTCCTTATCCATTTTCAGCTAATGTAACCACTACCTGAAAGGATATTACTAGGAAATACCCTCACTGCATCTGTAGCTTTGGCCTTGAGTGTTGTCCAGTTTTGGCAGGAGCAATGGACAAGTGCATTATGTGTGTAAAGCTTCCACATGAAGTTGCTGTATGAAAATTTACACAGAAGCTTCCTCACTCCCTCCTCCTCTTTCACCCTAGCACATGCAAGTGTGTGCGCATGCACTTTACATGAGCATCAGTATGTGGGTGCATGTGCCTGTGCACATACATGAATGTGTGAATGTCAGAGGAGTAGATTGTCAGGTGTCTTTCTCTGTCACTCTCTGCAGTATTCATTTGAGGCAGGGTCTCTCACTGACCCGACGGCCAGCAAGCCTGAGATCATCCTGTATCTGCCCTTTGCCTCCCTGGCAGCACTGGGTCACAGGTATGTGCCCTGCCTCTTTAAATGTGGATGCCGGGATCCAAACTCAGAACCTTAAGCTTGTTCAGCAAGCATGCTTATCCTGGAGACATCTCTTCGTCCCCTGGAGCATTCTATTACACTCCTTAAGGTATGTCTTTTAGCTCAGGGAGGATCACTTTGGACTCAGTTCTTGAGGTGCATTATATGGGGAGATACCGAAACACTTTTGTGTAAATGTTGGCATGGAATTCAGAAATAACACATCAGTGTCACTGTTACTCTGCTGCATAAATACAAAGCCCAAGGAAGCTAAACTATACATTCCATGTTTGAGAAGTTTAACATGAATGGAGCCCACTGTTTTTTATACACTCTTTTGGCTTTGCATATTTTGAAAATGCAGATATTTTACTGTGTTCCTACGGCTTAGATCAGAAACAATACCAAAACAGAAGTTAAAACCATATGTGAGCTTGCTTTAATAAGCTTATTGAGATACTATTGTATAGGGTAAGATATATTCTTGGACATTTTGGCAAGTTCTGGTATTCCTGTATGCCTATGTAACTGCCAGTGCCATGAACATGGAAGTATCTCTATCATCCCCACAAGTTCCCCGGTGCCACTTCCCACTTCTGGCCCCCATAAAAGCAATGGTCTGTCTGGTTTTGCTCACTAGAGATTGGACTTCTTGTTGCTAGAATTGCAACCAGGAAATGTGTACTCCTTGCTTTATATTCCTCATTTTGTTTTACATGGTATTCTTGGAATTCATATCATCCATACTTCATCCTTTTGGATTGCTGAGTAGTATTCTATTGTATGAATATAATATGAACTAAGTTGACCTATTAATCTTAATTATTTGTGGCTTTGCTGTAATTAACTCTACAAACACACACAGATTTTATGGACCATATACTGACATTGTTCTTGTACACTTAAAAGAATTGCTGGGTCACTCACTAGGCATATGGCTAACTTGATAAGAAACCGCCCAGCTGGAAAGTGCTTGTCACCTTTGTGCCTTGCACCATCATGCATGAGTTCTGCTTTGCCATGTGTTTCCAGAAGTTTGCGTGTAGTCTTAGTTTCGCTGCTCTCATGGATGTGGCAGTGCTGTGCTGGCTTGGTTTGCATTTCACTGGTGACTAAGGATGTGAAAAAATTAAGTTATGTGTTGGTCACATGGTATTTTCTTTCATTGAATGCTTTTCACATCATGGTTCTATTTTTTTTAGTTAGGTTTTGTCTCAATGATTGAATTGAAAGAGGACTTTGCATTTTCTGGACTCAGGTTCTTTGTTGGATATAGGTATTTAAAGAACTTTAACCTTTTCTGGAGTAGTTGTTAACTTTTAATAGTAGCCTTTAAGTTTAAAATTTTTGTTATTAGTTTATGATTTTATTCTTTTGAGCCTTAATCCTTGATCAAAGTGAAATATTTTCTAAATATTTTAGAAGTTTAAAGCATTAACATTGGTCTGTCATCATTTTCTAGTAATCTTTGTCCATATTCTGTTTTGACTTTGACCTATAAGTGCCTGAAACTGTCTTTAGTAATTTTCAAGAGGCAAAAAATATTTAAAAAACAAAAACACAAAACCCTGACCCTTTTCTATTTTCTTTGTGTCTGGTGACTGTGTGTGCACGAATCTGTGCATGTGTGCCTATGGAGTGAAGAGGCCACTTCTGGTGTCTTCCTCAGTTGATTGTCACTGTGTTTTTGAAGCAGGGTCTCTCACTGAACACAGAGCTCCCTGATTTAGCTAGGCTGGCTCCAGTATTCCTTTTGTCTTTGCCTCTCCAACTCAGAGATTACAGGAGTGTACCACCATGACTTCAAGTCTTTGTGAAGCTTCAGTCTCAGAGAAGGCTGCCAGGGGAGCCAGTGGGTAGGCAGCGCGTAAGTGTTACCTGCTGCTTCTCCCTCGTGCCTCGGTGAGCTGCTCCATTCACATTGCACACTGTCTAACATTACACAGAGATCTAAACCTGCTACTCGTCTTGAATTCTTCCAGGGACGTATTTTCTTTGCCAAGAGTCTATGATCATCCTGATTCTTGGTTATATATCTTACTCCTTGACAAGCCAACCAGTGCATTTGTTAACAGGTGCACACACATCTCATTATTCCTAACTTTTCCATTCCTTTTTTGTTATTTATTTTCTTTGAAAAATCTGCTAGTGTGTATGTATATTGGTTTGGAGTGTTTTGCTTTATTTTTGTGTTTTGGATTTTACTTGCTTTGAGACAGGGTTTCTCTATGTAGCTTTGCTTGTCCTGGGACTCACTCTGTAGACCAGGCTGACCTTGAACTCAGAGAGATATGTCTGCCTCTGCCTCCTGAATACTTGCATCAAAGGTGTATGCCACCTGGCTTGGTTTTGTTTTTAAGTGTCTCATATTTTTATATTTCCTTTAATTGTGACTATCTTGGACATTCTACATATGAATATATAATATCTTTTGATCTGGTATTCATTGTAGATTTGACATTATTTGGCCTATGAAATTTGAACAATAATTCATTTAAGCTTATATTTGATTTCTGTGGGGTTAATATGGCAGATTACTGCATACTATGCAGGAAGACAGAAACCAAAGGTGCTTATAGTGTAGGAGAAAAAACATAGGAATTAAACTCAAGAATCTAGTTAGTACGTATCCTATCCACATGCAGAGAGGACAGTGCTTAGAGATGAGTCTTTAGGCTGTGCATGGCTAGCCTGGTGAAGCTACTTAGAATGATATTCCATGCAGAGTAATGATTTGTGCAGCTAGCTGCACGAGACATGTCTCTACACAGGGCTTGAAAGACATTTGTACTTCAGCCTTGTAGGATGAGAAGCTGGAGAGTTAGGAATCAAATGAAGAAAAGGAATTTATGATGACAACCGACTTTGGATTTTGCCTTGGGAGTGATGTGGAGCTGCCCGTGGTCATGAAGCAAGAACTTGTACTGTCATGTTTGTGCCATTCATCATTTAAGCTTTCTTATGTATTAAATGTTAACATGTTTGCATTATTGAAAGTAGGAAACATTGTGGAAATAGAAGCTGGCTTCTCCTTTCCTGGCTTGATTATCTAGTCTAATCATGCTAACAGGTTCCCATCACCATGGCAGTGAAGTGGTCCTGTCCCTACTAGCCTCCTGTCACCCTCAGTGCCACTGACAGGATTACTTTTTGTTAGAAGCTTACGCAGATCAGTGTTGGTAGCACAAACTTTACACCAATTGGTAGTGAAATTGCACTCTGTTCTATGAGGAATTTTATGCTTTGATTTTTTTTCTTTCCAAATCAAATGACAGTTCAAACAAATGGTGTGATTTACAAACCTCTTGAATGAGATATTTCTTCCACCTTTAACAATGGTTTTCCAAAGACAGAGTACTCTGCACTCCCAAATACTAGCTCATTCCTGGGTTTTGTGTTGGTTCTTTTGTTTGTTTGTTTTTCAACTTGATACAAACTAGTCATCTAGGAAAATGGAACCTGTTGGCCTGTGAGCATATCTGTAGAATTTCCTTAATTAATAATTGGTGTGGGAGGGCCCAGTTTCCTGGCGGTACCACTCCAGGCTGAGCAAGCCATGGAGACCAAACCAGTAAGCAGTGCTCCTCCATGGCCTCTGCTTCAGCCTCTACCTCCGCGTTCCTTTTTTGGCTTCCCTCCATGATGAACTAGAAGTCAAATAAATCCTCTTCAGATTGCGGTGGCTCAGAGTAATTTAGCACGACAACTGAAAGCAAGCTAAAAACCTTATATCTGCAATTTAATAAAGCTTCTGAATAAAATCCCACCCTGTGAACCTATCACTGTGCTTTGATATTGATCCTCACACATTTAACTACAATTAGACAATTCTCATCTTTCTTTTCTAATTAATTTCTTTATCTATTTTAAGGCAGACTTTTGCTACAGTCTGGCCTAGGCTTGGTTCAAACCAGTAATCCTCCTGCTTCATCCTCAGAGGTGCTGGGACATAGGCATGGACCATGATGTCAGCCCTGTTCTTGTTGTTTCATGTTGTCAAGGTCCAGTGTCCAGTAGCTGTTTTATTATTTGGATTAAATTATCTAGGCATTTAAAAAAAATCTTCCAGGTCCAAAAAATTTACTGCAACTCAGACTTGTATGTTACTCTTTTATTATTAAATAAAAAGAATTCAGGCTGGGTGTGGTGGCACTTGCCTTTAATGCCAGCACTCTCAGGCAAGGCAGGAGGATCATGAATTTAAGGCCAGCTGTGCTAAATAGTGCAGCTTTGGGCTTTGTCTAAGAAAACTAAGAACATTAAAAAGTAAATTCCTTTTGAAGGTGCACTGTATGCTACAAGACATATTAAAGCCAGTGCCTTTTAAAGGGCCATGTGTTAGGAAAATACATGTTTATCATGTCTTGATCTCTGAGTTTAAGGCTTTGTACATAAAGATTAATGTCTTATTTATGCTTCTATGTGTTTCTCTAAATATTCCACGTGATCCAGTGTATGTCAATTAAAGGGCGTTTGTCTTCTATATGTTACTGTGTACTGGATGATGGAGTTAGGTTTAAAGATTGCTCAGCCTCACTATTTGCAGTACTTCCTCCTTTGCTCTGACTTGTGTGTAACTTGGCGTGTGTGTCCTGGGGCAGCTGTGAAACCGAAACTGAGTGCTTCTGAAGCGTCTGATAACCCAGCTTCCTTCCCTCAAACAGCCTGGCTTCTTTAGCAGGACACATCATCTTTCTCTCTCTTACTTTCCTAATACATGCCAGCTTCAAAAATGGTTTAGAGCAGTAAGGGGCAGAAAGGCTGCTCTCGGCAGAGCCGGTTCTTTACAGTACAGTAAGCTCGTGGTGGAGGACAGCAAGATGCTGGCCTTCCCAGGGCGCAGCACCACACTCGCCGTCGTCATCTTGTTCTTTTCTGCTGACCTCTGTGGAGCCTGGAAATGGCGTGTGTTGTAGAGCGAAGTCCTTGGTGCTTTCACTGTGGTGATCAGGACAGGGAAGTAGTTACAGATGGCAACTGCGGGTGGATGTAGATATATGCTGGATAAAACGTGGGATCAGTCTAAGATTATTGACTAGTTGTAGACCTAGAGATAGTGTAACTTGAGAAGGAGGGAAATGGGGATGTGAATAAACATTCATTATGAAAAATGTAAGCACAGGAAGAAAGGAAGCATGATGAATAGCATGCAGTTAGTAGTGATAACTGCACATACACTGACAGAACATCCATGTGCACATATATTGACAGAACATACTACATGTGCACATACACTGACAGAACATCCATGTGCACATACACTGATAGTCAGTACAAGCTAGTTGTATAGAATACAGTAGAAAAGTCCCATTAGCTGCTCATTACAAGCAACATTTTTATCAAGAAATACATATAAAGTTATAGTCACTGAGTCAGATAAAAGCTGTGACTATATTGACTTTGAGATAATATTGATTTCCAGCATCAGTAAGCTATACAAGAACAATACAATTTTAAATTGACATGTAGCTAATATACCTTTAAAATCTAGTAAGCAAAAGAAAAGAAAAGAATCACAAAAGAAGTTGGCAAATCTATTCCTATTGTGGGCAGCTTGAAATAATTTCTTAGGTGTTGGAAGAGCAGAGAAAAATCACCCAGAAAACACATTCGGTAAGAGGCTTGCAAGCGTGCTAGAACGGACAGGTCTAGAGCACTGCACCTCACAACAACATCATTGGAACACAAAGAATATTTAATCATTGCCAAATACAGCCGTTTCATACAAATTTAGCCTGTGTTCATAGTGTCATTAATTTAGATGTAAGTGATAGTTTCTTATGTGTTTGAAAATTAATGTTTGTTTTTTAATAGCTTGTGACTCAAAGAAACATAAGGGAAATTAGAAATGTCTGTCAGCAGGAAAGCGCTATCTGGACTCCTGACTAGCTAAAGCAACACTTTCTGTGAATCTGTAGATTTTTAACAGTCGCTTTGCAGCTTTAGAGACTGAAGAATAAATAGCCGTACACTTCTGAGAACTAACACGAGTAATGTGGTATTGTTCTCATTGATGTAAAACACAGGGCTGAGGTGATAGATAGCTCAGTGGGTAAAGGGCTTGCTGCATGAACACCAGGATCCCAGTTCAAATCTCACCACCTATGTAAAATCCAAATATAGTAGTGCAGACCTATAACCCAAGGCTAGGTGACAGAAACAGGAGAATCCTGGGGCCCCACTGCCCAGTTAGTCTAGCGTACTGGCAAGCTCCAGATTCAGTGAGAGACCATGCCTGAAAAAATAAGTTGGAAAACAATATGGCAGTGGTTCTCAGCCTTCCTAATGCGGAGATCCTTACTACAGTTCCTCATGTTGTGGTGACCCCCAGCCAAAAAATTATTTTGTTGCTACTTTATAACTGTAACTTTGCTACTGTTTCTTTGGTTTTTCGAGACAGGGTTTCTCTGTGTAGCCCAGGCTGTCCTGGAACTCACTCTATAGACCAGGCTGGCCTCGAACTCAGAAATCCGCCTGCCTCTGCCTCCCAAGTGCTGGGATTAAAGGCGTGCGCCACCACAGCCCGGCTTTTGCTACTGTTATGAATCATACTATAAATATCTGATATGCAGAATATCTGATATGTGACCCCCCCCAGGGGTCATGACCCACAGGTGGAGAACCACTGCAATAGAGGGCAGTGCCACCTATCAGCGTCTGGCTTTCATATGTATATGATGAACTCATGGGTACGCCTGCCCACACAGACATGTACACACACACCTCCAAATTAAAATAGAAATAATAAAGATGGGGTGTATAGCAGTGAACTGGAGAATAGAATAACCAGGAGTTAACAGTGTAGCTAACCTAGTAGACTAAAAGCTATGGAAGCTGACCTGTGAGTGCTAGCAAGATTGAGCAAAGCAAAACTGTCCGTCGAATCTGGGGTGAATGTGATGACATGATTGTGGGTGTGTCAGGAAGGACTAGCTGCTCACCTCACTGTATGAATGTATGTTGAGATAATCGAATGTGTGGGTCAGAAGAACAGATTGGGGAAACTTGTAGAAAATTGAAGACTTAACCACAGAAGAAAAATCTTCTCACAGAGAGAAATGCCAACTAGACAGTCTTATACTAACAAGTTCTACAAAACACCCAGCAAACAATGAGTCTCATCCTGCAGGAAAGGGATAAATAGTTCATAGCATAGTTGATGAATCTAGAAGAAAAGTATAAAAAATGAAGAGTACCCTTAACGCAAGTACCCTAGAAACACAAGTGCATGAATAGCATTGAGTTTAAGTCAGCAGTGTACGAGAAACCCATCACAACCAACTTAGGTGTATTCAAGAAGTTCAGAATTGGTTGTAAGGATTAGCTAATGTAATTGATTATGAATTGTGAGCATCTCATTAGATCCATTCCTTTGACTATTGTTAGTTAACTCTGACTTTGTATTTAATAGATCTGTTTCTGCCTCTGGCTGTGAAGTAACCCCAAGATGCTTTCATTTATTTTAGGTAGTACAAGAATTTTTAATTCTTTTATATTCTTCTTAAACAGTAAATTTATATGATTTCTACCTTCATGTCTTTTCTTTTTCTTAAGTATATTTTATGAAGTTTAAGAAAGACATTACCTTACCTTGTTCTCCTTTTCTAATCTAAAGCATGTATGGTGTCTTTCATTATTCCTTTTGTGTTTGTGGGAGTCACCTTTTCAAAATTTACAATTTCATTTTGGGTTCTGCTTATCAGTAACCATTTACCACCCAGCATTATTAGAAAAACTCTCAGCATATTAACTCAGCCGTCTTCATTGTAACATGGCTATCCCTGTTCACTAGGTCTTGCTGCCTCCAGCATTTCCGTTTGAGGAGGAGATGGATGGATGGTGCTGACACTAGCCAGAGAAAAGACACAAATGAGCAGCAGTGTAGAAGATGAGCAAGTTGTGTTTGGGGCAATAGTGAGTTCCTGAGACAGAGGCCTAGCCTAGTGGTTGACTGAATGAAGCCACTTTTCAGGATGACAGTGGGTTCCAGGCTAGGAACTCAAGTGTTAGAACTCAGCAGAAGTAAGAGAGGGCTGAAACCACTGTGAGACCACACAGAGAACATGTGTATGGTAAGAAGAAAAGGAGGATTAAGATAGGATCCAGAGGGGTGGAATAGGAATAGGGCCAGGTAGATAATACAGAGAATCTCTAACAAGAGGCAGAAGAAAGGACAAAACTGCTGAGAAAGGCTAGTGTGGTCACTTCTAACCCTGGGGTCCAGCTACAGTGGGGGAAGCCATGCACTTTGAGTGTGACATGTCCTACCTTCCTTGAGGAGGATGAGCATGTACTCTACCTGAGCCTGAGGCTTCATTACACTGACACCGTCCATTGAGTGCTCTAGGTAAGCTCAGACAGATGCTGCATGCTGTGTGCTGGCCATTGGTGTGCACACACACTGACTAATTTAATTCACACAGCCATCATAGATAAGTTCAGAATGTGTGTTCTTTGAGAACCGGAAGGTATGTTTTGTCTTCTATTGTAGTCCTTGTGCCCGGTACAGAATGGCTCAGATTCCATTCAATCAGTGAGCAGCTCTGCTATGCAGGGTATATGTAGCTGCTCTCATTGTGAAGATGTGTCGGAACTGTCACAGACTTTAGACTTATTCAGCTTGGAAAGGAGAGTAGCCCAAGCCCTGGGGTGGCAAGACCAAAGAACTCTAGGACTAGAACTCCTGTTGTATCAGGTGGAAATGAAGACAGAAGGGGAAATAAGATATTGGACTTCATGCTTTTTTGAAGTGAGATTAGAGTGGTAATAGAGCCAGATGTTGGGAAAAAGAAGAACATCGTTAGAGGTGCTGTGTGGGTATCTCTGTAGATGTTGGAAAGGCCCAAGGATGGAGTCAAAATGTAACTGGAGGAACGTCAGGATCCAGGCCTCAAGAATGTATTTCACTGCAGATGTGTAGATAAGGAACACTGGGGCATGAACATACATGTCTCATTTTCTTTCTGAGAGTTCTTTTTTTGAATATAGGTTGATGTTAGATTTGGCTTGCTAAAAAGACTGAAATAAACTGAGTTTTGGATATTACGTATTTTCATTTATAAATTAATTTGCTGTGAAAGTTTAAGAAGTAATCAGAATCTCTAAACACATGAGTTTTAAAGTGTATCTGATAAGGCAACTGTACATAAAGTATAAAATTTACAAGTTATGTCTCACAGAAAAACTAAAAATCATCTCACTTTGTGCTGCAGTACTAGAGCAGACATTGGTTTCTGGCAACACATCAGACCCCTTTCCTTGATGGCTGCATGTCTCAAGCATGGCCAATACTTCTGTTCTTCCACCCGTCAGCCCTGCCCACCCGCTGACAACACCTCTGCTCCCTCAAATTTCTTTTTGGATACTTTGTATTTGAAGCTCTTGAGAGTTTCTTTATACTTTATATAGTGACATAAGGAAGAAGTAAAATTCATGTTACACTAAACTATACTTAGTATTTTTTAAAGTTTACAGTTTTTAAAAAGTTTCAAAGACTTAATTAAATTTCTATATCCAAAGAGTTATTCAGATGGGGTTTTTGTTTTGTTTCATTTTTTTACTTAAAGCTTTGATTTCTTTCCACATATTTTGTTAGCGTTGCAGTGTATACTCAGAATATTTTTCTTCATAGAAATATAAAAATGTGTTAAACCTAAGGTTTTAATAATCTATCATATTGATTTAAAGAACAGCTTTGGGTTTATGGAATTTTTAACTTGATGATTGTATAGTTCTGTGTTGTCCTTTCCCACAGCTTTCTATCACCCTATAAATAATGTTTTGAAAGTCATTGTCCAAATAAATGTTTGTGTAATAAGTTTGGAAAGAGTCCTCAAAGGCTGTTTTCATCATTTAATCATGACAGCATCCGGATTACTTACTGCTGGGTGACTTTGGCACAAGAGCCATGACTGCCCCAAGTCTAACTCAATCTCACTACGTTGGTTGTAAACCTAAGTGGTTGTCAATCACATGTAGGATTGATGTTCTCACTGAATGTTCCTTGAGGTGGAACATAAAACCTAGGGTCAGTCTGCCATAATCCCCGTTTTCATCCTTTTCTGTTTCATAGAGGTTGTTGGAGGAGGCGGAGGCGGGGGAGCAGTTCTTCCATAGGAGAATGTAACTGGTGTTAGTGGATTTGCTGCCTTGTCCACCAGTCCACAGTCCACGCAGTGCCACTAGGAGGTCTGGAAGGTTCCTGAAATCCTGCAAAGCACACTAGATAAGTTGCTGGTCCGTGTTGGATTTTGATCCAGGTTCGAATTTGACCAAGCCCCTCCTGCTGTGGAGTAGAGTCATTAACTGCAGTGTGTATGATGGCCATGGGTGCTCTGTGTGAACGATCTCACTGTTCCTTTGCCAAGAAACCAGGTTAGATCTTATTGGTGTAAGCTGCATAAGTTCCTTTGCTCATATGTACATATGATATATATATTCTTATATGTGCATGTATTACATATAGAGATTTTTATATGTTTCTGTGTACATTTGGTAATTTTAATAGTTTGCACTCTCAAGTATCATGTACTTAACATATTTGAGTAAGTAATATTTGGTATTTATAGGTGAGAGATTGAAGCCCTGTGAGGGGTGAGGGGTTGGAGGTGCAGGGTTGGAGGGCTGAGGGGTTGGAGGTGCAGAGGTTGGAGGGCTGAGGGGTTGGAGGTGCAGGGGTTGGAGGGGTGAGGGGTGAGGGGTTGGAGGGGTGAGGGCTGAGGGGTTGGAGGTGAGAGAAGTTAGAAGTTGGAGGGGTTGGACTGGTGTGAAGTGAGAGTGGAGCACTGAGGTGAGGGTTGCTGGTGTGGTATGAGAGGGTAGCAGTGAGGTTTGGCACAGAGGTCGGCTTTGGATACATGTATGGTTATGTAGATGTTCACAGACGTTCATACAGAAGTCTGCACTCAGCATTGTCATGTAGTAGTTAATTTTCAGGGCTCTCTAATATCACTGTATACATTAAGAACTGCATTTAGTTGAAGAGCAAAGTATAAGCATTTTGAGGGATGAAAACAGGTGGAGGTTGTATTATACAATTCAATAAATCCTTTTAAAGCTATTTAAGATGGAAACATTAATTTTACCTTTCAGAATTGCTTTTGTGACAAGATATTTGGGTGCCCTAGAATTGATTTCCTTCTCTATATATTGATGCTTGACTTGTCTGCTAGGTACAACTATTTTCCAGAAGCCTTGGCATCTTACTAACAATGTTAAGACCAAACTAGAACAAGCCTGGCTACCCGGGAGGCCCCTCTTCTCTAAGCAGGAGCGGGGAACCCACTGAAGCGGTAGGTGTTTCAGGAAGGAAGGTATTTCAAGAAGTTGACCAGCAGAGGCAGCTCACACACTTGTGCGAATATTTTGCTAAGAAGGAATCAGATATTCTACGTTTCCATAGTTTGACAATGCTGGAAAAGCCAGAAAGCTCCTTATTTGTAGCTCTGTGCACAAAGAAGAGAACACATTGAGAAAGATTTAAGAAAAAAGACAAATGAAATAAGGATTGTTAAGTGGAAAAGGACTTTAAGATTCATGTAGGGTGATTCACACTGTAGAGAGAACTGAGGTTCAGAGCCCTGTGTGGTCTGGCTGAGAAGCAGCAGCAGCCATTTCCTTCTTTCTTTTGGTTGGTTAGCAGAGGGACATTCACTGTTGGGGACCACGTGACAGAGAGCTACCAGTTGTTGCCCCTGAAGCTCCTGCACTGTGCTCACCACCCCACCGTGAGGAAGGGCACTGTCCATGTGGAAGGCTCAGAGCTGTCTGCAGAAGTAGTCAGAAGACGTTGCTCATGGATGTGATGCTTTCTAATAAATAAGTAGTTGGTTTTGGTAACTCCAGTTGCAGCATGGCCGGGTAAATCTGAAAACTGATGTGTGGAAACCATGAGCATACAGGAGCCTGAGGGAAGCATAGTGCCTTTTCAGGGTACCTTAGCAGACACCTCAGCAGTCTGCATGACACTGAATAGCTTTGGAGATAACAGTGTTTCTTTTACTTTTGAACTTTATTATTATTAGCGTGTATGATGTATCTTGTGGGGGTGTGCTTGCCATGTACACATGTGGAGGACAGCAAACAACTTTGTGGAGTTGGTTCTCTCCTTCCACCTTCATGAGGGCTTGGGGCTTCCAACTCGGCTCGGTAGACTTTGGTGGTGAGCCCTTCACCAGCAGAGTCACGTCACCAGCCTCTAGTGTTTCTTTTGGCAAATAATAAATAGACAGTGAGATTTGTGTATCTAATTTATTGTTTCTTTTTGAAGTAAAATTTGCATCTTAATGTTATCGTTATGTATTGAAAAATGAAAAAGTGAAGAGCGAGCAGGTACTGAAGAGTATTGGGATGCCAAGGCAGAAGAACAGCATATAGAATAGTCTTTCTTCACTGCCTTTTAACAAATTCCTTCTCTAATGTGCAAAGTGAAATTAATAAATCTTGTTAGGTTACACACATAAATATGATTTCACCCTTAAAAGCATGATCATACTTGTTTACTACGTTATCATTCTCAGAATATACTTCTGTCACCTCAGCCTTTTGCTTGGTGTTAAGGTGAGCCTTGCAAGTTTTAGAGTAAGTTCTCTGAGACCTCAGCAGAGCAAGCCCCAGATAAGTGAAACACCATGCTTTAAGTAAGAGCACTTCTCAGAATCTGTAGCGCACCACTTCTTTCTCCTCAGGCTCTCAGTACATTTTTGATTGACCTCAGAATCTCTGTATAGACCAGGATGACAAACTCAAAAACTCTGTATAAAGCAGGATGATGAACTCATCCTGCCCGTTTTCTCCTAAGTGCTGAGGTTAAAGGCATTCACCACTGTTTGCACTTTTCGAGAACATCTTATAGAGATTTCTGTTCAGCTGTAATAGTGCAGACTTGAAGTCTATCTCAAGTGTAGGAAACTTACTGTATTTATTAATTTTTGATCTTACAAGGTGGCAGAAAGAAAATTATCCAATACTATTTTTAGTCTCAGTGTGTCTGGAGACATAACTAAATGGAGTAATGCTAATATACAACCCCACAGTACTGAGAACAAGGTTTTCTCGTGCATGTGGAGGCCAGGACTCAACCTTGTGTATTCCTTGGGAGCCCTTCTAGATTTTTAGTCAGTCTCCATTTGGATCTGGATTCACTGATTACATTAGGTTGGGTGATGGCTGAATCTTAGGGATCTGCCTGCCTCTGCTTCCCCAGGACTGGGGTTACAAGCACACATAACAGAAGCGCCCTGGCCAATAATTTTAGTTTTATGTGTCTTCTTTATTAAAATATATTTTAACTGAAATGGAAATATTTCAGCTTTTCCCTCTTTCTTTCCTCCCTTCAGCCCCTCCTGGCTTTTCTCCCTCCAGCCAATCCTGTGTCTCTGTTAGCGTTCAAGTTGATAGCCCTTTTTCTTTTATTTTTATTGTTATGTGAGAGTGTGTGTGTGTGTGTGTGTGTGTATGTGTATATAGATATGCATGCATGCACACAGATACAAACTTCTGTGTTCATTTTTATTGTTTGTGTTGGTTTCAGGGCTGATCATTTTGAATTAGACAACCAGTAAAGGGGCCTAGCTCGTGGCAAAGTTAACTGCTCAGTTATTGGTTGCCTTAGAGGTGAGACCCTGTGAGAGCTTCCTCCTTCCATGTGATGGTGCTCACTGCTACTGCCATCCTTCTGGTTGTGTTTCTGCCCTATTTGTAGGAGACACTACAAAGAACACATATGAGTCTTTTGGCTCATATCTGCTTTCTGCCCCTCTCCACAGTGTTCCCTAGTCATAGATTCAAAGCTGCGATGTTCATGTACCTGTTGGGGCTGGGCTCCTGAATACCTGTGTCTGCATTGTGTCCAGTTGTAGTCTCTGTGATGGTCCCCATGTGCTGTTCAAAGCGGCTTCTTTGATGAGGGGTAGTAGCCACAATTACCTGTGGGTGTGAGGATAACATTTAGAATGTAGTAAGGAATTCTCCTATTCTGGCAAACTGGTGGCAGTAACTTGTTTCCTAGGAACCATGAAGGTGGTTAGTTTTCTAGAACAAGATACGATTTCCTCCTGTTGAGTGGGCCTCAAGTCCAATTAGACTGCTGTTGGTTACCGCCCGCATGTGAATGCCGCATTAGGGTTAGGTATTCCTTATGAATATCTGGCCTTGTTGGCCATTGCAGTTCAGAAGTATTGCAGCTGTGTAAGACTGTTTAATTGCTACTCTTCCTTGGCAGCTTGCATAGTATTTTCTGGTATCACGGAAGCTAGACACAACAAAGAGGCTTTCAGGTCAGATCCAGTTTCAATCATTCAAGTTTTGTGTTGTAGGAACCTACCCTCGACCCTAGGTAGGCAAATAAGGGCTACACCAGTGGTCTGTATTGTTGTCAGAATCTCCTGGACTACCCTGATCCACTATGTAAAAGAGGACTGCTTGTGCCTGGCATGGGGTTTTTCTTAGTCTGTGGTTCTCATGATGAGCAGTGTCAACCCAAGTGGCTTAGGGATGTGTGTGTTTGTGTGTATACCACATATAACCCTTATTGTGCATACCTTTATGTAAACATATGGTTCCTTGAGACTTTACCAAATAACCTTGAAGTTTTTTGCTCCTCAACCCTTCTCCTTTTGTATTTATGGGGGGCGGGGAGAGTCAATAGCCTTGGCTTTGTATGTGGATCCTGTGGAAATCCCAACTTGGGTCATGACAAGTGCATTACTTACTGAGCCATTTCTCTAGCTACAGGCAAATATGTATCATACAGAATGAAGATCATTTTCTTCTCATATATACTTAACAACTCTTTAAAATAAAAGATTCTACCCATATCTGTATGAATCTCAATGTAACAGAATCTGTTTGGTTAGGATAGATCCTTAAATTTTATCCACAGATATCACTTGACATTGAAAAATGCCTTTTAAACTAAAACGCCATAAACATTTCCTATTGCTCCATTATAATTGTTTAGTGGGAGGTAGCATCTCTCCTTACCATTAGACATACTATTTTTCATCATAAATACCTGACATGAATATTTGCAGTCAGGTGCTCTACCATGGAGCTTTGCCTTTTCATGGATATACGCACTGAAAATTTGTCTGAATGTTTTTGTCTTTATCTTCATGATAGAGTTCCAGGATAAGAGTTGTTGGACATGTGCCTCATAATACATAGTCCTAATATGCTTTAAAACATTATGCATACCCTCCAGTAAGGATCCAGGACACAATTATAGGATTAGTGGGGATATGTAGCAAATGTTGCCAGAAACATGGTTTTAACCATTGTCGTGCTGTGTACTGGGTAATGTATCTCATATGTGGCCCACACCACCCTCATGGTGACACATAGATGAATTCTCACTGCTCCACAGCCCCGGCTCTCATAGCATGGAGCACGGTTTAAGAATGGCCAGTGCTTCCAGGACAGCCCGGGCTACACAGAGAAACCCTGTCTTGGAAAAAAAAAATGGCCAGTGCTGGCTCTTCCCACCTGGTTTTTCTGGGGAGAAATAGAAGCCAGTGTAGCCAGAGCCTGGCAGGTGTTAGAGATGCTAGGGATGCTGCACAAAATGGATGGTTTTGAAAAGACTTGGTTTTTTTTTTTTTTTTTTTTTTTTTTTTTTAATTGGAAATTTTTTTTTACATTTCAGATATTCTCCCCTTACCCCATTTCCCCCCCTCCCTCCCAGGAACTCACTATCCCTTCCCCATCCTCCTGCCTCCACATTGGTGTACCCCCACCCACCCTCCCCCGTACCTCACTTCCCCACCCTCGAGTATCCCCCCCCCAATGTCCAGCCTTCATGGGACCAAGGATCTCTTCTCCCACTTATATATAGCTCCCTTGCATATATAGCTGGAGCCATGGGTCCCTCCCTAAGCGCTGGTGGTTTAGACCCTGGGGGCTCTGGTTGGTTGGGATTGTTGCTTTCCTCATGGTGTTGCGAATGCTCTCAACTCCTTTAGCCTTCACTCTATCTTCTCCATTGGGAACCCCATGATCAGTTTAATGGTTAGCTGTGAGCTTCTGCCTCTGAGTATGTCAGACTCTTGCAGACTTCTAAGGAGACAGCTATATCAGGCTCCTGTCAGCATGTACATCCTGACATCCACATCAACCTCTACCTTTGGTGACTGCACATAGGATGGATATCCAGGTGAAATGGTCTGTCTCTCCTTCGGTTCAAACCGAATCCAAGAACACATCAAAACAATCTTTCATCATGATCAAGTGGGCTTTATCCCAGGAATGCAGGGATGGTTCAATATTCGGAAATCCATCAATGTAATCCACTATATAAACAAACTCAAAGAAAAAAACCACATGATCATCTCATTAGATGCTGAGAAAGCATTTGACAAAATCCAACATCCCTTCATGGTAAAAGTCTTGGAAAGATCAGGAATTCAAGGCCCATACCTAAACATAGTAAAAGCAATATACAGCAAACCAATAGCCAACATCAAACTAAATGGAGAGAAACTTGAAGCATTCCCACTAAGATCAGGGAAAAGACTTGGTTTTAAGCATTGATTTATCAAGTGTATGTGAGATGACACACAGGTGAAGGGCAGAGGACAACTGTGCAGGTTTGTTCTCCTCCCACCATGGGGGTTTCAGCACTCAGTCTCAGGCCTTGAGGTTTGGTTGGATGTACTACACTGCTGAGCCGGCTGGCTGGTCCCTTTCAGAATTTTTAACATGTTTATTCTGTGGGGAGGGGAGCACACGTGTCACTGTGGACGTGTGGAGAGCAAGAGGACAGACTGCAGGAGTTGATTCTTTCTTTCCAGTACATGGATTCCTGCTCTAATCTTGTGGTTTTATAGCTTAGCAAAGTTGAGGTCAGGTAAAGTTCTATAGTTGCTTCTGAGCGTGGGGATTTTTACATACTTCCATACTGGGAGAGTATAGAGAGATGGATGTCAGAGGGGTATAACTCCTGAAGACGTTGTGTTCTCTGTAGGTTTCAAGTTACAGAAAAACTGAACAAATACAAATTCACTTGTTCACAGAATAATGTTTTGATTATTTTCAGGTTGAAAATTAAATATATATTTATGCTATGCAACATGATTTTATTATGAATATATTATGAAATGGCTTAATTAAGCTAGCAAATGTGCTACCTCTTAGTTCTTATTTTGAGGAAACTTAGTCTTCCTAGCTATATTCAAATATATGTTATATTGTCAGAAACTATTCACCATGGTGACTTTTACTTCTTACTACACTCAATCTTTGCCAAAAAGCAGAGAAGTTATATATCTTTACTTATGAACTAAAATTTTGCTATAATTGAACCAATACACCTCAGTCTTCCACTCCTATGTTATATTCTAAGAAGTGAATTTTCAGCTCTGTTGTATAGTTTATTTCATCTATATTTTAGATATTAATGTACTAATGTCTTATCAGATATGATTTTCAGATTTTTTTCTACCATCTGGTAGGTTGTCTCTTCAGTCTTGCTGTGAAGATATTTTAAGTTTATAATCCCATTTGTTAAGTTTCTCTCATTTATGGTTTGGACTCATGGCCTGAACAGTTACTGCCAAGGCCAATGACAGGCCACGCCTCTCCATTTTCTTCTCGTGTGTCTATAATTTGCAGTCTAATATTCAAGTTTTTAATCTAATTTGAGTTTTTGGGGGTTTTTTTGTTTTTGTTTTTTGTTTGTTTTGCACAACATGGTGTGAGGTTAGAGACCTATTTCCCACCTTCTACCTGAAATATGCATTCAGTTTCACTGCTTATTAGGAAGATTCTTTCTCAGCTGTGTGCTGTTAGCATCTTTGTTGTAAATGCATTGGTGTATTTGATGCCTCTTTGTTCATATTTGTTTACATTTGTAATTTCTTTTGCGGGAAGATGTGGCTGGGCTGTCCATCCGTTGGAGTTCAGACTAGACCTGTTTTTCTTTCAGGAAGCAAGAGCGTTATTCCTGCCCTTATTCAGAGGAGGCTTAATCTCTATTAATAATTTAGAGAAGCAAGCGTTATTAATGGTTGTGGGAGAAATCTGACTCTAGCTTGTCTCTGCTGATCAAGAGCCAGGACTTCCTTTCTGGAGTCTTCCATGAGAGAAATCTCAACAGCACTCTGCAACAGAGAAGATTTGTCTCCAGCAGTTTAAGATACTTGGTTACCTGTCAGGCACAAGTAAGAGGGCTCGTAAATAAACATGTCTACACTCGGCTTCTTAAATTAAGAATGACAGAGGAGTGGCTTGTTAATACCTAAAAGCTGGTCATGAAAGCTACTTGCTGATTTTGGGTCACTTAAAAATTGGCACCTTGGTTTGCTTTACAAAATTTATAATTAAAGATATAAATTTTAGATGCAATGTAATCTACTATGTGATTAATTCCTAAGCAGGGAAAACATTAAAGATTGGCTAAGGGTGATAATCTTGCAACTTTTCATTCTTGGGGTTCACTATTGAAAGTGCCTGATAGAGTGTTAGTTAGACATAGTGAGTTCATGGCTTGACGGAATAAATAATTCATAGAGCACAAAAGCAGCTCTTTCTCTTTGCCGGTTCCTTTCTCCTCATTATGTTCACTCTCTGTCTTTCAAAGGCCCCTTTACAGCCAAGAGCAGCTCTGTGTGAACATGGAAGGGCTCGGGCACCATTTCAGCCTCAGCTTAGCCAAGCCCGGGGGTCATGTCAGAGAATGAAGAATGTCTTCAATGTGTATTCTATAGTAGCAACTGAGAGAAACATGCTAGCTGAAGCCTGGAGGACCACAGAGCCTCATGATAGAAGGTGCTTGACACTGCTAGCTAAATACAGTTTTACTTTTAAAACATCTTTCAGTACCTATTTTAAAAAATTGTTTTAAAGTTGAGTTAATCACTGAATTTCTTTTGCTTTTTTCAGAAACTTGTACTACATTAAATAAAATATTTGGTACAACATGAGATTTTACATTCTCACTAATTTTTAAAATCTTTTAATCTGTGAGAAACTTGAAGATTTGTGTTTATGGGAGTCCTAGCTCTTCCTACCTTTTACTACACACAAAGTAAGAATTCTGCTCTGTAGATGGTGATTCTCAGCAGCTTGCTGGCCCAGGGCCCGTGCCTTGCACATGAGTGTTTGCTGATTTCGACACTGCTGGAGGTGGTATTTGCCCTTCATCAGTAAACTTCACCCTTAGATTTGTTTGGAAGAGTGCGATAGCCAGAGCGGCTGTAAAAAGTGAAATGCATGTGAATTAAGCACATATCATGATATAATAGGACGTCAGGGTTTATTAACAGACATTTAAAGGCAATGGATTGTAATCTAGACTCCTCACAAGGGACAATATTTGTGAGCAGGAGCTCTACTGGTTCTCCAGGACACAGTGCTTTATCAGTGTGTTTCTCCTTAGGCTTTAAGGGTATAAAATGGCTCGTTTAGTAGAATTTGGTGCTTCTTGCTCTATCACATTTATTTCTTCATATGAATGGGTTACAGGTTGCAGGGTCCATAGGAAACAAAGCTACGTGCTGTGTTCTCAGGAGGAACAGCGGTCTGTTGTCCACTTGCCCTTTTCTCCAATAACTGCTGCCCTTACTTTCTCAGGACTTAGTAACTTCTCCAATATTAACTTTAGAAGGAGTAGTCATTTTGTAACACATTGTGATTTTAAATACTGAATCATGTTTTGTTTTTCAACTTAAACTAAATTGGCCCATCAAAAGCTCTTAAGAATTAGGCTTTACTGTGGTTTTCTAGTTCTATTTCAATAGTCACTGAGGCCAAATGTTCTGGAGTTTTACTGGACTTCAAATTCTGGTGGTGACATTTTTGAAATACACTTTTAAGGAGTGTTTCTTTCTGTTATTATTGCTGCATAGAAAGCAATCTTGAAGTTTATTGGCTCCAAACAGTATTAATTTTCTATTATAACTCTGAGGGCTGGCTCCGGGAGTCTTCAGCTCTTTATGTTCTAGCATGGATGTGGGAAAGGCAGGCACAAGTGTGTCTCTTCCCAGCTGGCAGAGGTTGTGCTTGGACTTCCTCACAGCATGGTAAGCGTTTCAGGGAGTTTTTCACAGACAAAGGCTGCACCCTCTTTGTTCATTTGTTCATTCACTTTTGCCACTGTGAATTTCTAAGAATCTTACTAAAGGATTTCATGAATAATTACAGCAAACTCACCCCACATGCCAAGGGAAGACCTAGAATCACTGAGCTCCTGTATAGAGCACAAATTAAAGCTACACTCCAAAGGTTTCCCTGCCCAGTGACCCACCCTGTGACGTGGTGTTCTGTGTTCTAGAGGATGGATGGCTTCACTACTCCTTCACAGAACAAATCATAGCACTGACAACTCAGGACGAAAGGGCAGCTTGAAGGCCATGGCTCAGCATGGGCTCCCTTAGGTGCTGTCTGTCAGCTCACTTGTCAGGGGCCACCTGGCAGAAAGCCTGGTCTGCAGTGTCCATCCTCGACCTGCTCCTCACAGTTCCTGGGGCCTGAGGAGTTCAGAGCAACAGAAGTCTTCACCAAGGTGACTTGCGAGTCCACATCTGAGAAGCTGTACTTTTCAAAGTCTGGATTGTGAAGTTTCCCAGAGTACATTCTGCCCATTTCGTTGGTTAAAACAGGTTCTATGACCAGCCAAATTAAGGGAAATGTGTTCTTCATGACAAGAGCTCTGAACAGAAATAAATGAACGTGGATAATGGGACTTGCATGGTGCTCTGGGCTTCCTGTGGGGTCTCGGAATGTATCCCTGAGACATAGTTACAGATATTTTGGTAATGTGTACTAATTATCTCAAGTCTTTATTCTTTATACTCATCCTTTATATATACTTTATTTGTCAAGATATTCTGATAGTTTCAGTCTGAAAAAGTTACAGCAATTATATTATTTATAGGTCTTCAAGTAATGCTTTAGCTAATTATACACAATACCACACAGGCTGCACAATACTTTATACAATACCATAATAAGCTGCTCTTTGGTAAAAGTACTTTAAATAATTGTTTGGCTCTTCCTACTTGCCATAGTTCTACATTATACATTATATTCTACTTTATATTTTCAGGAATATTTTTGTGACTTTTTTAAGCAGCCCCACCCCCACCCACATACTTTAAATGTCTTTTATGATCTGTTCTCCAGATCACTAGCCACTTGGATTTAAGATGCTGAGTAATGATAGATAGTAATTTTCCAGTGGTCAGGGTTTTTTTTTCCCTCCCCATTCCCATAATGATGGAAATGAAAGACAAGGCTTTGTGCTGCTAAGCAGCAAGTACTTTATCAGAGAACCCTCCCTACACCCCAGTGGCCATATTTAGGAAAGACAACAAAACTCTTCCTGTGATTAGAAACTGTGGAACTGAAGTTTTCTTTATGAGTCAGCTATTGTGTGTCGGGGTCTCTGTGGTTGCCAGTCTCACCAGCCTATGTAATACTGACAATACAGAGTCTCATTCACCAGATCGGAGTCACAGGAAACTGGTCCTCCTTGAAAAAAAGTAAATAAAAACAATGCATGTCCTGATTTGCTCTAGAAAATAATAATGAGGACTAAGATGGTTTTAAACAGTGTTTACAAAAGGCAAAACTATATAAAACATTACCATTATAACACAGATAATTAGAAGAATTCAGATAGGCATAAGGAAAAATTTTGGAACTGTAAAACTTGTTAGCTATTAATATATATGAGAAAGAGAAAGGGGTGTGTGCGTGTGTGTGTTTGTGTGTAGAAGAGAGAAGGCTGGGTATTTGGGATTTTCTTCTTCTTGCCAGCTTGACACTTAGAAGATTAATTGGAATAGTTTTGTTTCAAATAGTATTCCATGAAGAGACACTTTTCCATTATGGTGAGGGTTTGCTTTTGGGTCATTGATCCTAGAAATTGACTCCTAGCTAAACTAAGAGACTGACAAGGAAAATGTTTCGCAAAGATAGTTCCAAGAGTTCTTATGAAGCAGTTTCTGAAGCAGTGATATTTCTTGTGATCTGTTTTATCAAATCCAGCAACCCAGATCTAGTGCAGGCCTAGACTGTGGTGTTCGGCCCTTTAGGAAAATATTGAGGCTGGAGCAGAGTTTGTGTACACCTAAGTGAAAAGAGTTCTATCTGACCTTGTACCCCACCATACTGTGGTCATGTGGCATCATTCATCTCCATCACTGCCAACCTTCTGGGAAGGATTCTGAAATAAAGATTTTATGTGGGTTAGTTGTTAATTGTAATAAAATGTCTTTAAAATAGACTATGCTGATCATTGAACTTAGCATGTTATACCTTTAGCTTACAATTGGCCTCTTCCTTCTGCTTTATTAAAGTCTTCAAGAGACAATTTTAAAGATAAGAAAATTACAAATATTGAAAGACAGAAAAAAGAAAGACAGAAATACTATTTTCCGGTATAAATATACTTTGTGTTGTGTTTTTATTCTAAGTTCAAAAAGCTGTTCACTATTACCAGAAGTCTTAACATGCTTATAAGCATCCGTCGTGTAAGGCCGGTCATCTGTGACTACAAATGCAAAGCTGGCAACTTGGGAAGAGCAAGCAGTTTGCAGGGAGCCAGCCAGTGAGCCAGCCAGAAGGGAGGACAGAGAACCACAGGAATGGAGTCAGTATCAACCTAAGTGAATGACAAGCTGGGAGCTATCCCACTGAAGCTAGGAGTGAGACAAGGCTGCCCACTGCCCCCACTTCCTTTCAGTATTGTGCTGGAAGCAGCAGCTGGAATAGTAAGGCCAGAGGGGGGAAAATCAATTGGGATACAGACAGGGAAAGAAGAATTTGTCTATCTCTGTTTGAAGATGATGTATCCTACATAAGAGATCCCAGAAACTCTACCAGAAAACTTCTAGAAATGTTGCACACTTTCTATCTAGCAGGATACAGAATCAACTTGAACAAACCAATAACTTTTCTATACAGCAACAGCAAGCACAGAGGAGATCATGAACACACTCCAATTTTAGCCTCAGAGAAAAGAAAGGAACTGGAAAAATACCTAACAAAGGAAGCGAGGGACCTCTACAGTGAAGATTAGACCTTTAAGGAAGAGATTGAGGCACTAGAAAATGGAGAGGAGTCCCATGTTCATGAATTGGTAGAATTAATATTGTGAACACAAAGATTTTACCAAAAGCCATTTACAAATCCAATCTAATCTCAAATCAAAATCTCCATATCATTAGTCACAGAAATAGAAAAAACTACCCTAAAATTCATACGGCATCACAAAAAGCTGCAGATAGACAAAAGGAACAAAAGCAATGCAGGAAGAATCACCATCCCAAGTCTCAAGGTATATTACATAGCCATAGTGAATTAAAACAGTATGGTACAGGCAGAAAAACAGACATGGTGGGTGTCTACATGCAGAAGAAAGACAGCAGAGCCAAGTGTGTCACCTTGCACAGAAACAAGTTCCAAATGGAAGGAACCCAGTTGTGAGAACAGAGACACTGAGACTACTGGAAGACACCTAGGTAGTGCATGTATGATACAGGGGGGAAAGGACCTTCTGAAGAGGACGCCATTTGCTCAAGAATTAGGGCCATCTTTTGAAAAGTAGCACTTTATAAAACTAAAAAGCACAGTTAAAGACAAAATCAAGGGAAGATGAAGACCTCAGAATAGTAGAGAGTCTTTGCCAGATATATAACTGACAGAAGATTAATATCCAGAATACACAAAGAATTTAGAAAACGACGTTTAAAAAATAATGGCTCTGAGATCTGTACTGAGAGTTCTCAGAAAAAGAAATGAAAATGGCCGAGAACTATCTCAACAGTGCGCCTCATCCCTGGCAATTAGGGAAACACAAATCAAACAGCTTTGAGATTCCATCTTATCCTAGTCACAATGGCAGAGATAACAAACACACGCAGTCACATCTCTCGCAGGGCTGTGGCACGTGTTCCTTACTTGCTGTTAGTGGGATTACAAACTGGTCCAGCCACTGATAATCAACAATGCATCTACCATATGACCCAGCGATGCCACTACTTAAAACATGCTAAAGAACAGCATCCTGCTTCACGGATGCAGCCATGCTCGCCGCTGCTGCATTCACAGTAGCTGAGAAATACAGACAGCCTACATGTCCTTCAGCAGATGAGCAATGAAGATGCAGTACATATACACTGGACTGTTACTCAGCTGTGAAAAAGACATTGTGAGGTGAATGGATTGAACTTTAGCCCATCTGAAGAAACAAAAAAAGTTAGAGACCATTGCTGGGGTGGGGGCAATAGAGAGAAACAGCAAATTACAAGTGATCTGACTGGGGGGTGGCAAAATTAGGAAATGGGAAGAGAGGGGGATGAATAAATAAGGAGGGAGGGGGATAAAACAACAGTAAGGCGCGCGCGCGCGCGCGCACACACACACACACGTAGCATTATACAGATTGAGCAGTTGTACTTATTTAGGAATACAGAGACACATGCACACACACATTTAACAACTGTTAACTAAAAAGAGGTCATGAATTTGGAAAAGATGAAGGTGAGGTTACATTTGGAATGTTTGGAGGTGGAGATGATGTCACGATTTCAAATTTTCAAAAATAAAAAGAATCTTTAAAAAAAAAAAGCCAGGAACAAGATTCAGCTGGTATCAGAACAACATCCCCTCTTAAGACCTAATAATATTGAGTACTCAGTTGGCCCATGCAGGTCCTGATGTCATAGAGGGACAGTGTGGGTGATAATTGATCAAAAAGGTTATATTGTTGGGAATAATGTCATGTTTTAGATACTCTCTTCCTAATGACTTAAAGTACACAATCATTGTAGGAAGATTTGAAAACCTACAAAAATAACATAGTATTTTTAAAGCCAGAAATGAATTAAAAATAGATTTTATAATTTTCAATAAAGCAATTTGCCAATGTTAGTTCTTCAACGGCCAACTCATTTTCAAGTGGGTACAGTTTAGGTCTAAGTAAAGAGGGTATCAGTTGGCTCATGTGAACCCCATCTCTTACCCTGTCTAAAATATCAGTGTAAAAATGGAGAACTCTGAAACCAGGAAAAACATTTTAAGGTACAGGCACAGACAGGGACTTACAGGAGTCTTTCAAGACTCCAGCAGCTTAGGTAGCAATATCAAGAGTAGACAATGGGGTTACATAACATTAAAAGTAAGTGAAGGAGGAGGGAGAACCCTGCCAGCTGTGTGTCTCACAGGTGGTGTCTAGAATACACAAGGAAGCAGGCAATGGGAAAATGTAAAACTACAATGAGATTCGATCTCAAGACAAGAAAGTGGCACACATTTAAGGAGACAGTAATAAATGCTTGGATGGAGGAGGGGAGGAACTTTTGCACAATATTACTTTGGATTGAATAATTTTCTCTTTGGACTCCCTTGACCTTCCTGTACACGGCACAGTTCCCATCATGACAGTTCCCCACCCCTCAGGTCTGCTTCTGTCATGTGTGATGTTACTTGGCTCAGGTATACATAACAAATCCTCGGTATATCACACAGGCCTTCCCGTACTTGGCTGCTCTATGTAGATTCTTGTATGTGGGGCCATTCTGCTTCCCAAGGCACATGGACTCTCCTCGAAGATGACCACCTCTTTAACAATCGGCAGACCCCTCTAGCCTTAGCACCACAGTGTATGAACAGATGGATCGGTGTCTGATAAAATGGAATACTCACAGTGTGTGACTTTCTCATGACTCATAAAGGCGAAGTTCATTTACAAAGAAAAATGCATTATTTTAAGGTCTTAAAAATCTCTTATGAAGTTGTTATTTATGTTGTGTCATTTTGACTGAAATACCTTTCACTATATACTTTCAGATTTCAGATTTATGAATATCAATATTTTCATCTCTGGGTCACACAGACTTTATAACAAATGGAGCCAGACAGTTTATGCATTTCCTTGCCAGCTTAGTTCTTTGACCAGTGTCTGAATGTCCCATTATTTGGTTCCCTTTCAACTGAACCTTTTTACTTGTAGTTGCACTATACCCTGTTGATTCTTTGCTCAGAATTGGTCTGCTTGTGTGCCTCCCCACCCCACCCACTGCCTTAAATAGAGTGAAAAAGCAAGTAAATGATTGTGGTTTGGTCTGGGATGGTTAGAATCATTGCTATGTAGAAAGTCACACCTGTTAAATTAAATTACCTACTGCCATGCAAATTATCATGAAGAAACTTGTTTAAAAACACTTGTTTAAAAGACACTTTCTGTCTGTAACTTTTTTCTTCAGCACTATGCATTGAGTTCCTAAGCTTGCTCTACGTTGGTACCCTGCCCTGCTGCTGCAACATGTCATTAAAGACACGACTTGTGCAGTTTGGTATTAAAAACTCAAGGCACCAACCCCCTACATGAATTTCAAATGTGAAGCTACTTCTCTTACTAGATGTTAGAGCTTTATCTTCAAGTCAAATGAGTGCTCTTACTAACTAGTGCTTGTTTATGAGAGAGAAAGAAGAGCAGAGGCCAATGAAAACTTCATCAAGTACTGTAGAATCTCAGAGTTCATTCAGACGTTTGTAAAATGTTGTAAGTGATGTAGTTTGCTGGTATTTTTTGTGTTATGAGTAATGTTCCTTAAAATTAAAAACTTAGTACTTTCAAATTTTTTATTGTTTTTTTTTTTTTGTTTTTTATTGGAAATTTTATTTACATTTCAGATGTTCTCCCTTTACTCCATTTCCCCCCCTCCCTCCCAGGAACCCCTATCCCTTCCCCTCTTCTTGCCTCTATGATGGTGTACCCCCACCTACCCTCCCCCGTACCTCACCTCCCCACCCTCGAATATCCCCCCCACCCCCCGATGTCCAGCCTTCATGGGACCAAGGATCTCTTCTCCCACTAATATATAGCTCCCTTACATATATAGCTGGAGCCATGGGTCCCTCCCTAAGCTCTCCCAGGCTGGTGGTTTAGACCCTGGGGGCTCTGGTTGGTTGGGATTGTTGTTTTCCTCATGGTGTTGCGAATCCTTTCAACTCCTTCAGTCTTCACTCTATCTTCTCCATTGGGAACCCCATGATCAGATTGATGGTTAGCTGTGAGCATCTGCCTCTGAGTATGTCAGACTCTTGCAGACCTCTAAGGAGACAGCTATATCAGGCTCTGTTAGCATGTACTTCCTGACATCCACATCAACATCTACCTTTGGTGACTGCACATAGGATGGATATCCAGGTGGAATGGTCTGTAGATGGCCCCTCCTTCAGTTTCTGTCCTGCACTTTGTATCCATATTTGCTCCCTTGAGTATTTTGTTACTCCTTCTAAGAAGGACTGAAGCCCCCCCCACTCCACTTGGTCGTCATTCTTCATGAGCTTTATATGGTCTGTGAGTTGAATCTTGGGTATTTCAAGCTTCTGGGCTAAAATCCAATAATCAGTGAGTGAATACCATGTATGTTCTTTTGTGATTGGGTTACTTCACTCAGGATGATATTTTCTAGTTCCATCCATTTACATAAGAATTTATCGAATTCATTGTTTTTAATAGCTGAGTAATATTCCATTGTGTAAATGTACCACATTTTTTGTATCCATTCCTCTGTTGAAGGGCATCTGGGTTCTTTCCAGTTTCTGGCTATTATAAATAAAGCTGCTATGAACATAGTGGAGCATATGTCCTTGTTATATGTTAGAGCATCTTCTGGGTATATGCCCAGGAGTGGTATAGCTGGGTCCTCAGGTAGTGATATGTCCAATTTTCTGAGGAACCGCCAGACTGTTTTCCAGAGTGATTGCACCATCTTGCAATCCCACCAACAATGGAGGAATGTTCCTCTTTCTCCACATCCTCGCCAGCATCTATTATCACCTGAGTTTTTGATCTTAGCCATTCTGACTGGTGTGAGGTGGAATCTCAGAGTTGTTTTGATTTGCATTTCCCTATTTAACCCATCTATCTCTAATGTAAAATTCATGTAATAAGCATGCTAAATACATAGCTAGTGTTGTAGTATTTCAGTAGAAAAGCAAAACACAGTCTCTATATCTTTGGGGCTACTCCTCAGTGATATCTAACCACTTGATTGAAGATCCTCCTTGTGTTAGCCAACTTTATAGGGATTTCCAGGAATGAGAAGGACTCTAATCATGGATGTGATTTTTGATTTAAGACTTCCCTTTATGTTTAGATTAATATATAGTAAGTACAGGTGGGCTCTGTCTAATTGAACAAGTATTCTTGCTCCTACAGAAAGAAATGATCTTGCTTTTTAATTGAAATTTGACTATAAGCAGTTGATAGACGTGCTGTTGTTAAATACAGCAATGCTTTTTGTTGACTGTTTTGCATATTTTGCATTATTTTGTTGCCAAAATACATTTGTTGTACATAATTAAGCTTTGAACTCATTTGGAATCTGTCTGCTGCTTCTTCCACTAAGGCCCTAAGGTACATCATTAAGTTATTTGTTTGAGATCTCTGTGTTTGTTTGTTTTTTAAATTGAAAATAGATAGTTTTTTCCTTTCATAACATATCTTGGTTTCCACTACCTCTACTCTTCTGAGTTCCTCTCCATCTCCCCTCCCCTCCAGATTCATAATAAGATAAAACAAAGTTAACACACTGGAATTGGACAATACAAACAGAAGAACCCAAGAGATGACCTTCTTATCTCACCACACACTCAGGACTTCCTTAAAAACACTAAACTGGAAGTCATAAGATATATTAAAAGGACCTGGTGCACGCCCTGTGTTTGCTGTGAGTTCATGTGTATTTTGATCATGTTGGTTTGAAGGACTTTGTTTTTTGGTGTCCTCCATCTCCTCTGACTCTCATAGTCTTTCTGCCTCCCTTTTTGACTGACCCCTGAAGGAAGGGATTTGATGGAGACCTCCCATTTAGAACTGAGTGTTCCAAAGTGTCTCGCACTCTGCATAATGTCTGCCTGTGAGTCTCTGTATTTGTTTCCATCTGTTACAGGAGGGAGCTTCTCTGATGATGGCTGAGCAAGGCACTGATTTATGAGTATAGCAGGTCATTAGGAGTCATTTGTCATCTTATTCCTAGCTATTTGCTAGCTCTCTCTCTCTCTCTCTCTCTCTCTCTCTCTCTCTCTGTGTGTGTGTGTGTTGTGTGGTGTGTGTGTGTGTGTGTGTGTGTGTAGGCACCAAGTTGTATGGGTGTTGTCTTCAGTAATGAGGCCTTGCTGTCAGTTTGTGGAGAGAAACCTATAGTCTTAGCCTAGGTTGTTTGGAGATTCCCATGGGACATTTTTGGCTAACAGCCCAAGTAGATATAACCCAGTCCAATACTAGAAGCATCATTTAGTGACAAGAGGTGGCCAGTTGGGGCTCTGTTTCCCCCATTGTTTGGTAATTTCAATTAGATTGCCTTTATATATGTAAATGTAGGCATTTAGAACTTTAAACTAGTTTGCCATTATTCTCTAGGCATTCTGTGTATTAAACTTCACCTTTTTTCCTCAGTAACATTTAGGATGTTAGATGTATGTTAAAAAGGCAGGTAGGTGTGAGCTCTCTGCTTTGTCCAGCAATTGAGCACTGGTAGATCTGAGGACTGTCATAAATACCATAGCTTAGTTCTTTCTAAATTCTGAATTCTCTGTAACCACTACTAAAGTCACATTTGACAGTCCACCATTTCCTTCCTCTTGAATGTGCCAGTACAAAATAGGAAGTTGCCAGAAAAAATGGTGCAAACAGTTTAAATTATTTTATCTGTTTTCTTCCTTCAACACTGAGTTAAACTAACCATGTACAGTAAGAGGTCAGATACAGATACTTGTCTGTTTGTAGAGGTTTTGCCTAAAGATTATTACTATTCTCTACCCAAGAAAGGATAAAATATGGGTCTTTGTTTAATTCTTCATTGACCTGGGGATCCCCTCATTTCTGTTTGCATCTGATTCTGTGCTGTGTACACATGGGGAAATAGCTGTATTCTTCTGGATTGGTTGAATGTGCTTGGGAGAAGGAAGTTAATTCATCACTGAACTTTTAAAACTAGTTTTGACAGGTGTGGTGGCTCATTCCTGTAAGACCAACACTCAGGAGGCCGAGGCAAGAGGATTGCTATAAATTGTAGGCCAGCCTGGGTGTATATATAGTATGTTCCAAGTCAACGTGGTCTAGACTAAGACTCTTACTCAAAAAAGAAAAAAGATTTAAAAAAGGAAAGCTATTTTGCTGCTTCTTAAGATGATAAGATGGTACTGGTATGAACAGTGTGTTACATAGGTATCTCTGATTTTTCTTTTTAATCTAGTTCTTTCAAACATTGAACTAATCCTATTGAGATATATGTATGTAGGATATACATTTATAGACACTCATGCAAATAAAATACTGAGATTGTCACTTTGTGACCAAATAGAATATAAGTAAAATGCCTTATGCATGTGTATTTTTGGTGCCATAGGATGATCTTTTACCCTTTAAAATAATAGGTAGCCAGTGTTGTATGCCCTTTGGGTTTCTAGCCTCTGACAGACTAGAAGGTTAAAGGGGGTATGTGGTGTGTGTGTGACAAGACTGATGGGTGCAGTGTTACTCTGTCCACAGTGGTTTGCAGCATTATTCTTTGTTCACAGTGGTGTGTGCAGTGTTGCACTCTGTCCACAGTGGTGTGTGCAGTGTTACTCTCTGATCACAGTGGTGTGTGCAGTGTTGCACTCTGTCCACAGAGGTGTGTGTGACAACACTGATGGGTGCAGTGTTACTCTCTGTTCACAGATGTGTTGGAATTTTAGATATCTCCCACAGAGTGCTTTTTGAGACATACAAAATGAAAAGCATGCTGCACTTGACTAGAAATGTCTGAATCCAAGCATTCTGTATCTGGTGAGGGAGTCATTGAGCTCCTGTTAGAACCAACTCTAAACTCAGGCTTCTTAAACTCTGCACACTCAAGGCTCTTTCCACTGACAACATTTTTATGTGACCCCTGGCTTATAGGCATATAAAATAGACACACAGATCAAGCACTGATAATCATGAATACATTTCAATAGTTGTTTGATGTGTATGTAATTTTTCTTTTATTAAAGATGAAAGCAAATATGCACACTAAGGAGGTGGATATACTTGTTTAATTTTTTCTAAAAATTAAACTCTGGTTGAACATTTGACAACACAGAAAAAGAACGTATTCCCTGTTTTTCCGAGTTGATTGCTTTGATTTTATAATTATCAATGCTGAGCATGCCATCCACAACAATCCCTAATGCAGAAGATAAAGGAAGCTGAAGAGAACTTAAAAAAATATTGGAAATTCTGTTCTAATCCCAAGCTGGAAACCTCATCAGCAACATGGTAGCAATTAAAAGTAAACACACTTAAACACAGTACAGTCCAAAGGTATATGAACTTGCTACATGTTGAGAAATGGTAGTAGAAAAATTCTTAAAAGTCTTTGTTTTCTGTAAGTAAACCGTTATGCTACATGCAAACAGACAGCTGTGAGCAGCAGCAGCACCTCTGTCCGTCCTGTAGTCTGGAGTCTGCACTGAGACATTGAAGCAGTATGGAGGGCCTTGCATGCATGGCATGTGCAGTGCAAAGTGCACATGTGTGTTCAGAGCTGCAGTGCCATTGCAAAGTGCAGGAAGGGCAAGGGCTGCTAGAAGCACCTGCCCTTGTTACTGTTTGATTCCTGACTCGCTTGTGACTGCTGTGTGTTCAAAACCCTTTGATTGTTGACAGCTCTTCACAGATCTCACTTTGTTAGCTGCCCCATTTGGAGTCACCACTCACTTTAGAAGCTGGGGTCAAAACTGTGTCTCAAAAGTGTTTTCTTACATCTGAATAGTAAAATCTTCAGATCTTTTCTTGCTGTCCAGGCGCATATATAAAATACAAATATGTATGCATTATATTGAGAGAGGAGAGCTGCATTCTGTCACCTGAAACAGGGAGACCTTTGTTTATGCAGTGCTGTACATGCTTAAAATTTAGATAACCACAGAGGGGGCAGGGAGAGAGAGAATAGGGTACCACAAATGAGAGGGAAATGGATATGAAACCATGGAAATTTTAGGGAATTCCATTTCATGAGTCTTTTTCTCTCTTACTTCATGGAGTATATTATTTACATTTTCTAAGGCTTGTGGGCTATCTGAAAATTCAATAGTAGGCAAGGATGTTAAAGTGTTGAAATTTCTCATATTCCTTCCAGAGTGTCGTCTTCTTACTGCAGGAAATATGGCATCATTACTCTTGGGAGTCTTAATAATTTCATTAATAACTGCGACTTAGGGCAAACAATGGCAGGTTTCTGGGTCTGTCTCTTTATTTATAAAATGAAGATGTGGTGTTAAACTTTAAAACTCTTAGACACATATTAGAAATGTTCAACTATGTGCAAGCACATGCTTGTATAAGCTAATCTTAAAGGACTCCCCCGCTGAAATCTGAAGCAACCTTGTGTGTGGGTGTGCTAGCAGTAATCATTCTGTATGTTTAAAGTGATGTTTATCTCTGAGACTTGTCAGCTTTGTGTCTTACATTCAAACTGAATTTATAGCTACAATGCTTGTGGTCATTAGAGTGAGTGGACATGCTTATAGTTGCTTCTCTCCTGATGAAAGCAAGACTTTGAGAGTATGGGCTTAATTCTATGATCTGTCATTTCTTTTGGCTAAGGAATTTCTCTTTGACCTTCTGTACTGAGGAACACTTCCACAGCCATAGTCTATATTCAGTCACTGTTTGTTTTATAGACTTTATTAAATCAAATAAGAAAAAGTATTTTCCACTTTAGAGATGGTTTGGTGTAAATTGGGCTTCTCAGATTGGTTCCATATGTCATCAGGCTGCTCAAACACTTAACATGCTGTGCCATGCTTGCTTTTATGGTGGAGATCCAGTTGTTCCTGTAACATATTTCACACACTATGTGCTTCAGTGTGCTTGCTTCTGTGGTGAGTATCCAGTCTTTTGGTATAACACACTTACACACACACACATATGTGCCCCATTAAGTTTTGCATTATGAACCCTTTAAGAAAAGAACCTTTCCTTCATAGCTTCATAGCACCTAAGACAGAACTCTGTTAGTTTCTGAATACTTTGTAAATGTTACACCTATTACAGGTTTGGAACCATCAGACATAGCAAATGGAATGGAATGTCCTGTTCTTAGGATAGTAAGCTCTGAATGACAATATGATTAACTCTACCCTTAACTAGTAATAACTCTATTAAGGACTTCTGTATGAAGTCCATTTCTTTTTGTTTTGTTCATAAGCTGATTCAGCTTCTAGCTTCTCTTACATAGTGCCTTTGTAGCAATTTCAGGTTATGATACAGGAACATTTGATGGGTGGGTAGATGGATGGATGGGAGGTTGAATGGGTTGGTAGATGGATGAATGAATATGAATCCATATGATTGTACATAGACTCTGAGATTTGAGGTCTTTAAGCTCTCTCTCTCTCTCTCTCTCTCTTCTTTTTGTGTGTGTGTGTAGTGTGTGTGTGTGTTAATTTTAGACCTACTGTGTTAATACTGAAAATTTTTAGTCAGTAGTCATTTTTAAAATTAGAAGCATCAAAAGAGATTACACAACTGAGTTATAATAAAGACCAATATGATCAGCTACCATACATGATGGATAGACTCTCCAAAAAACTGCTATTAATTAAATGTGGGTAGGAGGAATTGGTGTGGGAAAGAAACTAAAGGTTTTTCATAATTATATTTGTAAAAAGTGAATAACCATTTTCCCCCAATATTAAGATGATATTTTCTGTCCAGGCCTATGTCTGCAGTGTAACCATGAGTTTCTTGTATGGTACATAGTACTGCAAATAGTTGATGGCGTAGTATTTTATAAATATGAATGTTATGTCAACTTGTTTCCAGACAATGTAATTGGCTCTTAGGCAAAGGCAATATTTGGTGGCATTTAACTGTGTGGCTTAATGATTTATTGCATCATCAAATAAATGCCATCCTTATTATATGTTTGGGATGGTTGAGGAGACCCTTAGGGGTCTAAACTTAGTTAAACCTGTTCTGGGAAGGCATTGGAAGTTTTAGTTTGGGGTCACAGCATTTCTTCTCTAACATAATATGATGCTTAAAAGGAGGTAGACCATGCTCTTTTTTTTTTTTTTTTTCAGTTATTTTTAGTGTCATTGCTCTTTATCACCTGGTGACATGGGAACAACTTAATAAAGTTTGGGTAATTTAGTTTTCAGTTTAAATTCTCAACTGGCAATTGGCCGAAATTCCCATCTGAAGAAATGAGCACCCAAGTGCCATTTTGTGATTTGGCTTCTGACTACCCGAGTAGAAAGGAACCACCGAGATTACTGGAGTAACTAGCTATCAAAAGGAAGTCAAGGGTAAGAGTCTCACTTAACTTGTATGTGCATTTATTTATATAAAGCTTATATATTTAAATTTTATTTTTATTCTAGGTCATATGACCAAATATTTGAGTTTTACATGTCTGTTACACTTTTTATAAAATGAATGAGGAGAACAGTCTTACAAGAGATTTTATATATGCAATGTTGAGGAAAACTAATAAAAATGTGCAAAAATTAGTTTATATGGTTCATGCAAAGTTTAACAAGTTTAGGGGTTTTTTGTAGTTCTACTGTAGCTTATTATCTTTAAAATAGTATAATGTAAATATTGCTTGAATAAAGGTAAGTTTTAAGAATACTTATACCAAACTGAATTTGCCTATGTAATTTCTAGGTATCTCTCAGAGTATATTATTATACAGTTTGAAATAGTCTATTTTTTTACCTTGATATAGCAAAATAATATAAATAAGGAACAAATAAAATCTGTTTACATTCAAACTGCTGCTGTAAAAGTCAGGATGGTAGTGCACCTCTATTCCCAGCCCTCAGAAACAGAGGCAGGAGAGTTGAGAGTTTGAGGCCAACCTGGGCTATGTAACAAGATACTCTCAAAACTACTTCTGTACATTGAAATTTGCTACTATGTGTTTGTTTCAAATATTAATTTTACAAAATTGTTTCTATAGCTAAATGAGCCAGATTATCTATTCATATAACCAAATTTGGTGATAAAAATCAGTTATTTTCTGGTCTTTTTATTCATTGAAACAAGAACTCAGTGTGCTTCATTTTATATCTGCAAATGAATTTAAACTGATTTTTTGAACAATTATTGGTGTCTACACATTCTTCATTGAAACTTGTCTGTTAGGTTCATATTATTTGGTTAACTTGGGGAGAGCAGAGCTATGACCTAAAGCCAGCATTTATCAAAGCCTCATCACTGTTTTGTTCTTATTCTGTATTTATGATCACTACAGAATAAAGACCAGCACGTTCATGCTGCACCATAATTCAGTTGACCATTTTGCTATCAAATAGAATTTTGAGACTAATTGTTTTATTAATTTTTAGATTCATTTTTAGTATTTTCTAAATTAGCTTAGTAATTTTTCTTATTTAACTAGAGATGTAGAATTCTATTCCCAGTGCTTAACCTTGCCTGTGTGAAGACCATGCCTCAGCACTCTACGGTCAGTCAGGTCGACATGCCAGTACTGTAGATCAATCCAGCTTTCCCTAGTCAAGCAATTGAGTTTGCAACTTCATGGAAAGATAACCTCTGTTACAGAGAATCAAGCCAACTTATTTAAAATAAACAAGATTTTTAAAGAAAGCAAAGCTTGTTTCTGAACTTTTATATTAATTCTTTTTAAATGAATGTTTTAAAATAAACCTGGAAAGTACAGTTCTGACCATGAAGTAATTTTTATCCTTCTTAAGTTTCTTAAGTTTCTTAAAGCATTTGCAACAAGACTTGTGAAACTAATTTCTTAGGAGATATTTCTCTGTGGAGAAGTCCTATTTCGGATCTTTGTATGGAGAAATTATTAGAGACTCCAAGTTCTTCAATTAATAGAAAATTATATGCAGACATTTTAATGTATGATTTTTCCATCAATTTTATTCCTGTTAAAAGAATGTAAAATTTATGTTCTTACACATTTATTTTAAGGTTTATGCAGCATTAAATTTTGAAAAATAAAATGTTAGGTCATTTGAACATCTGAGATTGGCATTTCATGATACGATCTCAGTTGAGACACTAGTAAACGTTTAAAAAATAATAAAGTTAGTTATTTTCATATGTTAGATGATGAGTATTTTGAAAGCTCAGGTTGCTTAGGTATTAATTTTACCATGTGTTAATTGCACTTATGCTTGCACTGAATTGCTACTGCATGTTCACGTGGAGCCTAGAATTCAGGTCAGTATGTCTGCCCTAGGCTCTGCTTTATGTTTGCAATCTCAATTTCCTTTCTCTGACCCTTGTTAAACCATGTCACATCATTATGAACTGGCCAGCTCACACATAAAACTAAAATCTGAAACATTCATGTTTTTAGAACTAATAGTCTTTCCCTAATCTATCACTGAAATATTTAAGTGTGAAATATAAAAACAGTGTTTTTCAAGTAATAAAATCCAAGTTAAGTACCCGTTTTTCCCTCAAAGTTATGTGATTATAACCGTATGTACTTAGATGTCACCAATCTGTCTCTTACATACTCTGACTTGAAGGTGTCAGTGCAGAGACAGTCCAATTTGTTAGTTAGGGAGAAAGATGTCTTCACAGGGCTCCAGAGGGGTGTCCGGGGGACATGGACATGTTCTTTGCTGTGTAGTATACCTTGAGATGTTCATGGCTTGGGTTCTTTGACTACTCCATTGGGTTCTATGAGTTAGCTTGGAATGGTCCAAGATGTCAGTTTTGTGACGTGATAAAACTTGAAACACAAAGTAGAAGAAATGGTGCTGGGAGGTGGGCATGACTGAGTAGAGTGTGCGCTGAGCTGAAGATGGCACAGTGAAGCCTTCCTGTGTTCAGGTGAAACACAAGTAAGTGAGCATCTTTTAAAGCACTGGTGCACACATAACAGATGGCGGTGATGCATAGCATCTCTTGTGCTGAAATGCTTATCAATGGCTCCAGAAGCAAACAAAGGCTACTAGGAGTTTTTTTTAGTGTGTCTCTGGTGCAGCTAATGCAGTATATGCTATAATAGCTTCTGCCGAACCTTTGAAGCTATACTGTCAGAAGAAACAAGTTACAACTAAAAATGGTATGAAACTGGAATTTTTAATTCTTGCTTTGAACTATGTGGGTTCATTTCAAAGCTGTGTCCTAGCTTTAAAGTTAATATCCTGACAATAACTATCGACATGTTAGATTTGATGTGAGGTCAGTGTTATCAGATGTATTATACTGCCACTTAGGTGGGTCTTTACTGATAAACCTCGAAGAGGAAGGTAAATACCATTTACACATCAAATGACTATGTAGTAGAACCTGCTGTGTGCTGCATAGTGCACTGGCACTGGGGGCTTGTGCTAAGACTGTGATCCTTGGGTTGTAGTTTAGCACAGAACAGACATTGAACATAGTCACAATGCAGTGCCTTGTGGCATTGTAAAAACAGAAGTCCTTTCTTAAAGGTACTTCAGGTTGATCCTCTAGAGTGCTAATCATTTACTTATAGATGAACCAAAACATTACCTATCTCCTGAAAAAGGTTTCAGTTTGGCATAAAACAAATGACAGGAAGTCTTTGAAAATGTTTCCTAGAAAACAACACAGTATATATATCATTTAATACAAGAAACTTGTATGGAAGGTTTTCAAGTTACTGAAACAGTGAATATGGCAGAACATGAACAAACTGCCTGCCACATGTGCCATCACTGCAAACTCATAGCACCCGTCATGGATATTATGTATTAGACATGGCATTTAATAAGATTATGCTGGGCAGTTGCAGTTTTGCATAAGCACTTCCACACTGTAGTTAAGAAGCTGGTCTCTAGGTAGGACTAGATGGATTGTTATTACTGCCTACACTTAGAGAGTTCAGAGCTTTACAGCAACTCCCTGTGCTGTGTCATACTCTCTAACATGGAACAGGAGTACACATCATGCAGAAAATTAGGTTATTTTATGCATATTACATTCTTGAACCAGTATTTAATATGTAGAAAATGCTTTGCATGGATGGCTTCATATGTTCGTGTTCATATATATAATAATAATGGCAACAGTCCTCCATCAGCTGTTCTGCCCCGGCTGGGCATGCAGCTTAAGGTAGAGTGCTTCTGTAACGTGCACAAGGCTCTGGACTCAATGCCCATCGCCAGAATCTGCTCCACCAGACTCAAAAACTTGAGCCAAATGAAATAATTACAGAATAGAGGACTTTATGTGATGTATATGTGTTCAGTCACTCCAAAGAATTTACCTCCAATATACAGATCGTATTAATTGCCAAGACCTCTTATCATTATTGCTGTGAAGTAAGAGACCAGGGGAGCTCTCACCTCATCTGTGTTCCTCTTCAACTGCAGTCCAGCAGACATGCTAAAAGGCCTACAGAATAGCATCTATAGGAAGAGGTCACCTTAGCATTAGCCCAAGACTCTTGACTATCCCAGCCAAATGAGAGTGATCCTTCCCATCTAAGAAGGAATATCAAACACCTGTTATATACCTCATGAAAGATAAACCAAAGTGTAGTAAGCTTGCAAATGAAAAGATTGTGTTGAATATTCTTTACCTTGTGAAACTCCCAATACAGCATCTTTTCATCAATAGGTCTAACTTATACTATGGCTTTGTAACCCTAAAAGAACATAATGATGATTAAACTTGTTGGAAAACTAAGTATTATATCAGCACAGTCCTATGTTAACATTGAGAATGTTTAAGTTGTAAGATTTTCTATAAATGCCATACCTTTTAACTTGATGTCTTATACAGATATATTCAGACCTAAATGATTTTTTTCAAGTAATGCATTTGCTGGAAAAACAATTTCAGGGTGAAGTTTAAGATGACACTTTCTTTGAACTGTGATTCTATGGCTTTGAAGTTTACATATGCAAAAAGAGAACTTATAAATTAAATCAGTTGTTTTAAGTATAAATATTTGTATTTAAATAATAAAATAAAATGGGTTTGGAGAGACAGCTTAGCAGTTAAAAGTACTTGTTGCTCTTGCAAAGGCCCGGGTTCAATTTTCAGCAACTCCATGGTGGCTCACAACAATCTGTAATTCCAGTTCCTAAGGATCAGATACCCTCTTCTGACCTCTGAAGATACCAGACACACATGTGATGCACATACATACATACATACATACATACATACACATACAATCATACACACATGCAAAACACTCACACACATGGAATAGATGTATCTAAAATTTTAATACATAAAAATAAACCTAAATTTATATTTTATAATCTAGTATATCTTTTGATTTGCAATATAGAAACATTTCTCTCATTGCAAGATGCTGAGTGAAAGATTAATTTTAGCACTACAAGCACGGTCTCCCTTCCCCACTGCTAGTTTTTTTTTTAATTGTTCTTTTATTTATTTACATTTCAAATGTTATCCCCCTTACCAGTTTCCCCTCAATAACCCCCTAGTTTCTATGAATGTGCTCCCCAACCTGCCTGTGTACCTTGCCTCAGCGCCCTAACATTCCCCAGTGCTGGCTCAGCTAGGCAGCAAGCTAACAAGCATTTACTGGGGATTTACTCTTTGTCTATGGCATTGCTCTTTTAGGAAGAATAGAGACATTTAAAAGGGATTGAATTTTAAAAGCTTGAATCAGGAGCTCTAAGATTTTGGTCTCTGTAGTGCCACGGATGAATACAGAATATAAATCTTCTGAAATTACTTGTTTTCTAATATGTCAGTTTTCTTGTTATATAAATAACAAGAAAACATTATATAAATAATGTATGTATTTCTGTCTTGGGCACACACACTGACATCCCTAATTCTCCACATTAATGAAAATTTATGAAGTTACCAGTTGTTTTTAATTTCCAAATATATGTAGTAAAAATTCTTTCCTGAAAAAATAAAATGTATTCATGCTGTGAAATGAAAGCACATTATTGTTTTTTACATATATTAATTCAGAGCTTCCCAAATATCTCAACATGAATCAACCTTTTAACTTGTACCTGTTGGTCTTGTTTGCTGAGATTGATTATAGTGTTTCTGTTTCTAAGTTTTTTTGTTAGAATAGTAATTATACATAATAATAAGCTTCATTATAACCCTCCATACATGTATATAATGTATTTTGATCATATTCACCCCAGTTACTTGCTGATCCCTCCCTCTTCTCAAATAGTCCATCTTAGACTTCGATGCTTTGTGTGTGTGTGTGTGTGTGTGTGTTGCATTTCTTATAGGACATGGTTATAATTTATTTGCAGGAGCTTGATCAGCTTCAGGGGCTATATGGCTAAACAAAATATCTCTCCTTTTCCAAGCAAACATTAGCTGCCAGTGATCCTCAAGGAGGGATGAGGACTTGTGACCTGGGCCTTCCTAATAACCTCAGGGAAAGGTCAGGGCGTAAGGGAGCCTTCCCTTCCTTCCCCCTTCCCCTTCCTCCTTCCCCTTCCCCTTCCCTTCCCTTCCCCTTCCCCTTCTTCCCTTCCCCTTCCCCTTCCCTTCCCTCCCTTCCCTTCCTTCCCCTCTCCCTTTCCTTCTTCCCCTCTCCTCCTCTTCCTCCTCTTCTTCCTCCTTCCCTTCCCTCTCTCCCCTTGCCTTCTAGTTTTCTGGCCTCTGGCAAATACACATATGTGAAAATTAGATCAGAAGCTGGAATCCTTATGCAAGAGAGAACAGATGTGCCTTTGCCTTTGTGAACCTGAGTGATGTCACATACTATAATATTTTCCAGCTTCATTTTTCTGAACATTTATGATTTCATTTGTCTTTATGGCACAATAAAGTTTTTTGTGTTTATCACATTTTCATTACTCATCAGTTGGTGACATCTAGACTGCTTCTGTTTCCTTGATGAATAGAGCAGCAATGAACTGTGTGCAAGATAGCTGTATGATGGGACACACAGTCCTTGTGTATATACCAAGAGTGGTATAGCTAGGTCATATGGTAGTTCTACCTTTACACTTTCGAGCTCACACTGGTTTCCATAGTGCCTCTACTGCTTGTCCCTCCCACTCACAACATACAGGAGCTCCTGATTACCTAACTGTTTGCCTGGTACGTTCTTGTGAGAATTAGTTATTTGGGATTTTTTTATTTTTTATTTTTATTTTTTTTACCTTAACCATTCTGACTAGGATGAGATAGAATCTCAAGATGGTTTTAATTTGCATTTATGTAATAGCTGTGGATGTTGAGCACTTTTCATTAAGGAAATGTAAAGGTGCTTTAGTCTAATTTGCAGATTGCTTTTCTTTCTCTATTGATTAGGATTCTTTTGTTCTAATAATAAATTGTTAAAGGTACCAAAGTTTGTTTTCACCTTTGCAGTAAATCTTTATAACAATGGTTTTCATTGCTATAAATAGTGATTACAAACCCTGCTGTTTGAACCGCTTCAAGGCGGGTTGCAAATAGTTTCAAGAAAAAGGACACTGTAGCCTTTTAAGGGAAAGGAAATAAAAGCACACACAGTAATATGTGTCATAAAGTGTGTGTGTGTGTGTGTGTGTGTGTGTGTGTGTGTGTGTGTGTTAGAGACAGACAGATAGAGGCAGAGACAAAGAGACAGAGAGAGGGTATTTATTTGATGATTTCTATTCATTTGAATCATTTAAACAATTTCCACTACCGAGAAGAGTAGAAGAGACACCACTTTAATACCAAATCCAGCTGGAATGTACTGTTTGCTGTTTCTGCTCTGATAGGTATAGATCACAGGTACTTTGGCTTCTTGTGCATATGTGCATACTTTTTAGACTACACTTAAACCATAATTTAGATACTGTTTATCATCAGGACACTTTGTCCTCCTGTCACAGCCTAATCTGGTACTTACGCAGTGACTCTGAGTGAGCACCAGCCCTCAGTCAGTCTGAGTGAGCACTGACGCTTTCCACGCTTGTAGTCTTGCTGAACAATAACTGGGAGCCTCTGAATAAACTGAATAAAATGTGCTGTTACAGTTTCCAGTTTATCTTGAAGACCTGCACCACACTTTCAGAATATGCAGTTAGACAGAATCCTAAGGCCTGTGCCCTTGCAGACTTGATTTTCTAAATTGTACATAGTCCTTATCAGCAGCTGTGATCAAGTGGCTTCAGTATCTCTTCTTATCCTACCAAATTAATTGGTCTCAATAGGTGACCAACACTTTGAGGAAGGCCATTTGTTTTTAGCAATATTCTACAAATTAATAGAAAATAAATGAAGAGGCTTCATTATTGAGTTTTACATGTTTAAAAAATGTAAAATACACACTCTTAAAACTATATATGGAAATTATACTGATTGAATGGCATCCTGTGATTTTCTAGCTTATTCAGGCAGCATTAGAGCTATTGTTGACCATTTTATCACAGAACTTGTCCAGCTTTCCATAAGATGGAAAGAAATGCTACAGTAGGAAAAGGCGTATCGCATTCCATCTGTTAATATTCTAATACTTGATAGCTTGTCAAATAGTATGTTATTCCATTCTTAGTCAGAACTATTGGTTGTAATAACATACTTTGATCATTTTTCATGATCATTTAGGAACATTTCAACATTTAATATATGATTAGGATTTATATTGTTAATATTGTTTAAAGGATATATTTTCAAAATTAAAACATGTAGTCCTTTATTTCATTTTATTTAAATTTTGACTTTGTAAATATTTAGTGTTTTTAGTATTCCTTCTATTCATGAAAGATTTTAGAGCTTACTAAATGTCCAAAGACTGTTGTTAATCACCACATTAAAAACAAGAACAAGAGTCTCTTTGTGGCCCTCACGCTCCTAACAGGCTGATTCAGGCGTGACTATGGATTGTATCAGTCATGTTTATTAGGGGTTAGTGTATGATGGGGATCATCTGCACCGCAGATTTTTACCGAGATTTTTCCAGTTTTTTTAATTCCCCAGAGATAAGGCAGAGCTTAAGTTTCTCAGGGTTTGATGCAGGGCATAACACTTGAACATGTAGTATTACTTGAACAGAAGATAATTTTTAAGAAAATGTGACCTTTTAGAATTGGCACAATTCAATCTAATTCTTTCTTCAGAGCCTCATTTTATAATAGAAGATAAACTTGACCCCTGTGGTGTGGTCTTAGGGTAATGTCTTACTCTTCTCTCCTCCTTCAGGATAATCTTAAACTTCCAGCACAAGAAGACTGTAGAGGTCCCTCCCGCACCAAGAAACCTTCTTGCTAGATCTTTTTCAGTGTTCTTTGAGAGGAGTGGACTGTAGCAGCTCTGACCAGTTTTGAGTGTCAGCCCACCTTGTTCTTCATCGGTAGCACTGTGCTAGTGGACACATGTGACCAAGATTTCTAAATTTAGGCTGCTTTGAGTGTCCATTGAGGGCCTGAGGCATCAGTGGCATCTCACCCATTAGTAGCAGGAAACACTGTCCATGAGACCTTCACTGTTTGTAAGGGAATATGCCTTAGTGTTCATAAATTTTGAAGTTGTTTTACTATTTAAATACCTGGGGAAGTCATCTTCATCAGTTAAAGACCTGAGAACACAACGCATGAGCCCTGGGTCTGTCACAACCCTGTCAGAAACATGGGTGTGGAGCCTGTGCAACTCACAGGAACAGTTGACAAGAAAGTACTTCTGGACTTCATGACATGCCAATCTGTTAGAAGTTGAGGATACTGTCTAGAAGCAAAGTTTGGGTGATTCAGACAACACACAATCTAACCAGTTTACTATAGCATATTTTATGAATGCCTTCTGTGTTAGAATGTGGTGGGTAGATAAGTATGCTTCCAACAAGAAGCTAAATCCATGCATTCCCTGGTATGGTCATGCTAATGCTGTCATTCTCAACATGATGTGAGGGGAAATACACCACCTGTCCACTTCACTCACTCACCTGAGTGAGGGAACACACTGTCCACTCACTCACCTGAGTGAGGGAACACTACCTGTCCACTTCACTCACTCACCTGAGTGAGGGAACACCACCTGTCCACTTCACCACTCACCTGAGTGAGGGAACACCACCTGTCCACTTCACTCTCACCTGAGTGAGGGAACACACCTGTCCACTTCACTCACCTGAGTGAGGGAACACACCTGTCCACTTCACTCATACCTGAGTGAGGGAACACTACCTGTCCACTTCACTCACTCACCTGAGTGAGGGAACACACCTGTCACTTCACTCACTCACCTGAGTGAGGGAACACCACCTGTCCACTTCACTCACCTGAGTGAGGACACTACCTGTCCACTTCACTCACTCACCTGAGTGAGGGAACACCACCTGTCCACTTCACTCACTCACCTGAGTGAGGGAACACCACCTGTCCACTTCACTCACTCACCTGAGTGAGGGAACACTACCTGTCCACTTCACTCACCTGAGTGAGGGAACACTACCTGTCCACTTCACTCACCTGAGTGAGGGAACACACCTGTCCACTTCACTCACTCACCTGAGTGAGGGAACACTACTGTCCACTTCACACTCACCTGAGTGAGGGAACACTACCTGTCCACTTCACTCACCTGAGTGAGGGAACACTACCTGTCCACTTCACTCATCACCTGAGTGAGGGAACACCACCTGTCCACTTCACTCACCTGAGTGAGGGAACACACTGTCCACTCACTCACCTGAGTGAGGGAACACTACCTGTCCACTTCACTCACCTGAGTGAGGGAACACCACCTGTCCACTTCACTCACTCACCTGAGTGAGGGAACACCATCTGTCCACTTCACTCACTCACCATTTCTTCCTGGCTTGGAGACAAGCTGCACTGGAGGTGACTGTATGAAACTCCAACTTTGGAGAGAATCCTGAATACTTTGTTTGGCAGACCTACTAGCATCACCCTCCTTTCAAAAACACACTCCTTCCTGAATCTGCTTATTAATTGTGTTGAAGGAAAATAACCCCTGTAACTGTTAGAATGAGAAAAAGTAGAATCAGAGCTAGTCTCATTACAGGTAATTTAAAAATTAAAAAATCATAAGTAACTCTAACACAGGTTATATTACATGGAGGCATTAGGTATTTATAATGTAAATACACATACATACATATACAGTTTACTTTTTTCATTTCTAGAAGAGAGTGGGTAAATATAACTCTTTAGACAACTAGGAAGGAATTTGTAAATAAAACATAAACCTGAAATTGTACAGTGATGTATAGTAATACAGAATATTTCTTACTCAAATTAAAGCTTTATTATGAATTTTTGTTGTAAAATTATATTTAATTTTAAAAGTTCCCACACATACCTTTAAAAAAAAAACAATGAGCATTGGAGGTTAGAACTAGCTGAGCAGTTAGAGAGCACTAGCTGTTCTCAGAGAGCCTGGGGTCAGGTGTCCACACACACGGCACTTCTCATAACCATTTGTAGCCCAAGTCCCAGTGGATCTACTATCTTCTTATAGTCTCTACAGACACCAGCATGCAGGCAGAACAGTCACACATACAAAATAAAAATAAGTAAATTATTTAAAACTTAAAATAACACTGGCGGTCATTTTTCACCAGTTTTGCCATTGTTTTAATTTCTTATCAGTTATGTGGCATCTGTATATAACATGGGAGCCACTGATCTTGCCTTCTCTGTCTGCATTGCCAAAAGTAAGCTCTGTAGCAGCAATTGTATTGTCAGTAATAACATATCCCACATCCATAGGGAACAAGGTGAACTATTGATCCTGTGGCTGCCCTAATGTGAAGGAACTGTAGTCAAAGCAAGCATCTTGTTCTCATGTAAGCATGTATATAAATGCTAGTGCATACTGCTACTTTTAAATTAAGAAAGATTTATTAAAAGTCGGCTTTCTGGTTTCCCCTTCATTAGTATTCAGATCTATGTTTGCCATTATTTTTTAAAGCAACCCTAGCCCATCCATGCAAACAGTCCTTATTGGAAGCTTAATCTTCTTGTTTAGATCCTGCTCCTGCCCTACAGTGGTAAGGAGGTTGGGGAGTGAGGCTACCCTCTGTGTCTACCAGTATGATAAGGAAGCTCTGAGACTCTTTGGAGGCATAGAGCCCCTCACTGTCTTGTAAAAATTAAAAGTCATATTCTGGTCATAAGTAACTTAATTTTGATGGCTTTAAATGCTGCTAGTAGCCAAATTGAAGCGAGTAAAGCAACCAAAATTAATTGTCATTAGATTTTTATTTAACCCAGCCTATCCAAATAATATTTTAGCACATAACCACTTACAGAAATTTATGAGACCTGTTACTTATCATACTAAGTATTCAAAGTGTGATATATATTTTACATTATGACTGTCTCCTATTGGGCTAGCCACACTTTAAGTGCTGTTTTGCTACATGTGGCTAGTAGCTACTGTATTTGATTGGATGGATCTGGACAAAGAATGAATGGAGCCTTCATTGTTTTCTCAATCTGTCCATTGGGAAGCCTCATTAGTTACCTGGTTTTGAGTTCCCAGTTTTAACATAAAGCAGAAAGCAAAATAGCATAGATGCCTTGTTTAATTTGAACTCCAGATAAATACTTATTTAGCCTAATTATGACCCCTGCTTCATTTATCTAAGTTGAGTTGGTTATATTGTATTTGATTTTATCTCAGTTTAACTTCAATGAGACATCACTGTGCACTCTGGAAACTTATAAAACTGAGAAGGTAGAGACTGTAGAGGCTCCAAAGTGGGAACCTTCCTAGAGCATGGGAAAGTTTAAGACAAAGAGGGGTTTCCTATGACAGGTGCTCCATGTTTACAGTGAAACATCTAAAATCCACACCATTGCATTGAGGTATAAGGTTTATGAAACTGAGTGATTAGTAACTTGAGTTTATAAAGTATGAGTTGTCGAGTGCACATTGTGATTCTGTGCCTTCTGAGGAATCTCTCACCTAAACAGTAATCTCAGTAGGTTTCTAGACCGTGGCCACTCTGCTCTCCTGGCACTGGCCAGTACTGTAGCTGGCTCCTGACACTCAGGTTGGCAGACATGGGCACAGAACATTGATTGTTGAGCATTGGGGTAGACTTTGAGCAGCATCTATCTAAGCACGTGCCATTGCTTGTGTAAAAGCTGGTAGTGACCCCTGGGTTCTGACACCTTAACAGTGTCTTCGTTTCTCTTTACACTTCTTTAGCAGAAGAACAAAAATCTCAACATCACATTTTACAGTTTAAGTATATCTTAGTAGCATCTTTTAATTTTTAATAACCTCCTTAGTGATGTTGATCTGACTCCCCTTAGGTTTCAAAGACAGCATGGAAGTTCTGTGAAGGCAGTGGGTTTTTATACTGGCTCTTCATGAGAGAGACAGACTGCAGGGGTCATTCTGCATCATGGCCGTTTTAGGCAGATGTGCCCAGCTGCCACAGTATGCTCCAGTTCTTGCACTCAGAGCATAAGCTATGGTGCATTCCAAACCCAGTCACCTAGGAGACTGTATCCAAGACTGTTTATGATTCTGCATCCTTCAGAGAACAAGAGTTGCAGAGAAGCTTTTTTTTTTTTTTTTTTTAAGTAATTTTAAAGAAATTGTAAGGTCGCCCTCCTAAAACAGTCACCTGCAAGGTTTCAGTCATGGTCTTCATTGTATATTTTCCATCCTATAAAAAGGATTAGCTGGTTGGTAGTGGTGGCTTGGGTAGCAGAGTATTGTCATTTTCAAGCTGAAGTGTTACACATTTCCATGTTTGGAAATATCTTATGTTTGTGTAAAACTTATTTTCCCAGCTCCAAATTTCTAAGGCATGAATAATTTTGTCTAATTAACACCTACATCTATATATAAATAAGGTACTTAGCCTTTTCTAGCTAATACTTTTTAACAGTAAAGAGTATGTTAATGGCTCATGTTTGGGTTTTTACTTCTGTTCACAAGACTGGTTTTCTTTTGCTTAAAGGCTTCAACATTATTTCTTAAACTACAGTTTAAAGCTACAGAAAAAATTCAGTTTTAGGCCCTGTTTAGTCTAAAGATGCTAAGGTGACCATCAGAGGGTCTATAAAACACTTGATAACTTAATCAATTTCTGTATAGACTCCCTGTTGCTAAGCACTTGATCCTTTGTATCAAGACTTTTGTCAAACCACCACTGATATGTATATGATATATATAGGTAATTTCTTTTAAGGTATAGGTAGGCATATTGAATATTATCTTCTCATTCAAAATGGTTATTTGGCCAAGTTGTTAAGTTAGTGTCAGAGTCTTGATTTTCATATCATCAAACCCAACCCAGCATCTGTGTGATGGCAGTGATTCACAGTTGTTTACATTTTTAAGGATAGTATTACTACAGGTTGCTGTTTGCACTAGGACTTGTAGACAATCATGAGAACCCTTAAACATGCCTTTATTTGCCTACATGCATGTCTTTCTGTGCGTTAACAACTTAGCCTTTATGTATGTCCTTCATGTTTATGTATTAAATGCTCTTAACAATTTCAGTTTTACTGAAATATTTTAGACTCTGAAATTCTGCCATAGCTACCTTTTAAGTCCTAGATAGTGAATAAATCAAGTTATCTAATCAGTCATTGAAAACATGGAAAACTATGACAACAGAATGATAAATAAAATATTTCCTGCCCCTCGTAATTCATTCCATGGAAGATGTATGCTGGAGAGAGGTCTGAGTCAGGGCAGAACATGTTACTTTTCGCTGTAGAAATGAAACTTTAACTGAATCCTTGTCATCAGTGGGAGTTTGTAAAACAAATGGGAACCAAATAGGATTCTGGGCTTCAGGTGTGATGGATGTGAAGGCCCCGAAGGGTAAGGGAGGACAAGATATACTCAGGATTTTAAGACACAGGAGATGAGAGTGTCTGGCGAGATGCCGTCCCAGTCTGTTAGATTTTGTCATTTGGCATCCATACAAGAGCAGAAAGAAGACAGTGACTGCCAGATTTGTATTTTCCCTAAGCTTTTACCTAGAGATTGCTGTGCGTGCAGAGCAGTGAGCATACTGGAGGTCTGGAGCTTCAAGGTTCATCACAACTGATCATATTGGGAAGCATCACCAGAGGCTCAAACTCATTTTTCTCTCCTTCCTGCCAGCCTTGCCCCACATTCATGAGGAACCTCCGTGCCTGGGTTCCAGCACACCCCTGGTGTGCCTGTGCTGAACTTTATATAAATAGCAACATGCAGGATGATCCTCACTGAAGTGAAGGAAGCCAAACACAAAACTGTGAGATCTGTGTTGTTGAGCAAGTCATTCTTGTGGTTGTATAACGCTCCAGGTCGCTTCATAGTGCTACGACAGAGGCCATGGAGTTCAAGCTAGTCTGGTTGCAATGAAGATGAAGACTGCGCATTTGTGGAGATGGCTGTGGATTACAGTTTTATAGCATGTGAGAGAGTTAACCAGATAGGAAATACAAAGGCACTGTGGCAGAAGTTAGCGATGGTCGCTTCTATTAAGTCCAAATACTGGGGAGACAGAGGGTTGCTTGAATTTTAAGTGCTAGAGGACAGTGATGGGTTTGACTTCCAATATTTCAGGTATATATGAAACATTGCTCAGTTCTGTTTCCCACAAGTAACTACTCATGAGCTTAGTCAGTGAGTGACTGTACATACGTTGATTAGCAGGTGTATTAACAAAGTTCCTTCAGCTTATGGAAAACTGTCTTCTCCCATTGGCATCCTTGGATACTTCTGATCAATGTTTACATGATGCTTTTCCTATCTATGCATGCATATACAGTATACCTTTCTTGGAGTGGCACTATTCTTTATTGCAAGAATAGCATTTCCTATGTACTTTATATGAAGGCTGTTATTAAAACCCCTTCACACTTAATAGTTGCATTTTTATCATTATAATCTTGCCTTTGGTTAGCACAGTCACCACACCTGGAAGTGAGCTTCTTTATATGCAGTGATTGACCTAGTTTCTCTTCAACACTAGTAAACTGAAACAAGTGCTCATCAGATTTTGTTAGAGATGGACTGAAAGATGGAGAGTTCTGGCCTAAGCCCAGGCACAGGCAGGGAACCCAAGGAGAAACCATGACCACAGAGTACAGCTGGAAGATTGGCTTTCGGGATCATAGGACAACTCTGCCTGCCCCACAGCACTGCCTAGCAAAATTGGATCTGAGAAATTTTCTATAGAGATATGACAAGTGTCTTTGGAAGAGTGGACTACTGAGTAGATTTTACGGTTTATAGCCATCAAGTAATGATTCAGTGCTATCTTAGACCACAAATTGAACTAAAGTCAGGACAGTTTATTACCTCATCACAATTTTGAGGAAGAGCAACAGCAAAACAATCGTGATCATGCTTTGCAGTTTATAGAATTTCATCTGGCTTTGGGCTGTCACTTATAAGAGGGCAGGTACACTTTTAAAATTAAATGTTCAAGTTTGTTTAATTGTAATTTTCTTCTTTCAAAGTTTAATCTTTAATTCGGATTTACCTTTAACAGTCAAACCATGTTTCCATAAATAAATTTGTTTAATAATTAATTATTAAATGTGCATCATGTTTATAATAGTGCTATAGCCTGAGATGGTGGTGAGAGACTTGGAGCACACCACAACCTTGTGGTGACACAAGTTATTATATAGCTAGCCATTCATGCTAAGTAATTCGTAGTAGATTCTCGGGGAATTAAAGGATGGGATACAATGTCAGAAAGAGTAAGGGCTGAAGTAGAAGAGTTTACCTGGGGTCTGTGAATATGTACAGTGTGACTAGGTGGTAAGAAGTCGAGGTGGGAAGAAGTTCTGTAGCTGTGAGTACAGAAGATGAGAAAACAGCAAGACTCAACCATAAGCTATGTGAGAAGGTCGGGCTCAGGAAGGTTTGTCCCAGTTGTGACCTTTGAACCACTCAAAACTCCTACAGACATAAAATAAAAAGTGGGAGTTACTGTCTTTGGTCTGGTTTGGTTTGGTCTGGTCTGGTCTAGTGTTGGATGCTGGGGCCCTGCTTGCTAAATATGCTCTCCCTCCTCTGCTCCCAGCTAGTTAGCCTTAGTTTCTGGTTGTGAGGATAATTTCACTTTGTCAGCATATGATAATTATGTAGATTTTTCTCTGTTCCCAAACACATGAAATGAGAGGTGAAATTATTGTGCATTCAAATTCAGATTCTGTACCTGGGACGTAAGGTGGACGGACATGAACTCTGGATCTCTAAAATGGAAATTTGTCTCTCGTCTAGAGTAAGAGTGTTTCTTGCAGCTGGAGAGATGGGTCAGTGATTCAAAGCACTTGATGTCCTTCCAGGGGACCTAGGTTTGATTCCCAGCCCCACATGGTGGTTTACCCTGTCTTATAACTCCAGTTCCTAGGGATCGAAGTTCCTCTTCTGGCTTCCCTTGGCACTAGGTATGTATATGGTGGACAAACATACATGCAGGCAAACCACTCATGCACATAAAGAATAAATAAATTTATATTTAAAAAAACTCAAATATTCTTTTTTTTTCTTTCTCACTAGTTACTATACAGTACCCAAAGAGAATGCAGGGGCTGGATGTAGGTCACCTACACATTTGTAGCGGATGTACAACTTGGTTTTCATGTGGGTCCCCTAAGAATTGGAGTGGAGGCTATCCATTCCAACTGTTGCCTCTTGCCTGCCTTTGGATCCCCTTCCCCTGCTTTGTCTGGCCTCAGTGGAAGAGGATGCACTTAGTCCTGCTGAAACCTGATGTGCCAGGGTGGGAGGGGACCCATTTGGTGTGTCTCCTTCTCTGAGGAGAAGAGGAGGAGATAATAGAGGAAGGAGTTTGTGAGGGTGGGACTGGGGGGGGCAATGTAAAGTGAATAAATAAATGAAAAAAGATAATTTTGTCGAGTTTAATCTAATTAGGTTATATAACTATATATGATAGTGATTAGCTTATTAATTCTATGGCTGTCTTAGTTACTGTTTTTATTTTTGTAATAAAACACTATGATCAGCATAACTAATGAAAGAAAGTGTTTAATTTGGGTTTATGGTTTCAGAGAGTTAAAGTTGATCATATGGTAAGGTTCATGGCCACAGGTAAGCCGACATGGAGCAAGAGCTGAGAGCTTACATCTTGGTCCACAAGGACAAGACTAAGTGGCCAAGGCCACACCCCTAATCCTTATTTAAACAATTCCACCATCTGGGTGGATCAAGCTTTCCAGTGTATGAGACTAGGGGAGCCATTGTCATTCCAACCACTGTAGTAACTGTCATTAAAAGCAGAATAAAGTTTTCTTTTAAAGATCTGGTTTGGGGGCTGGAGCGATGACTCAGTGGTTAAAGTGCTTGTTGTATAAGTATGAGGATTTGAATTCAGGTCTTCAGGACCCACATAAATGTCAGGTAAGTGTGACAGCAGACATGCAGCTACAGCCTTGGAAGGTGAAGGCAGGATTCTCCAGAGCAATCTGGATAGCAAGAATAGTATGGCAGCAGTCTTGGTTTGATTGCCTCAATGTAGCAAAGTGCAAGAGTTGTCAAGGACAGACTTTCAGTGTCAGCCTCACCTGTGGCCACAAACATGAAAATGTGTCTCTGTCTGTGTCTGCGTCTGTCTGTCTGTCTGTCTGTCTCTTCCTCTCTCTCTCTCTCTCACACACACACCCACAACACACACACACACAAAAGACATACGGAAAACAACAAAAATAAAGCTGTGGTTTCCATCCCCCTTTCTTTCTGTGCTAGTCTTTCTTATATTAAGTTCCACTTGATCACACTCCCCACTTGTCCCATTATCCTAATACCCCTCCTGCCTGTGGACTCTCCTTGCTGCCTGCAGGTCTTGTGCAAGTTGTCACATCTGCTATGTGTCGTTGATTTGCAGTGGGCACATTAGGTCCAGAAGAAACCTTAAACTATACTACCTTCTATCTTTCACAACCTTTCCCTCTTCTACAGTGTTCCCCGTGCCTCAGGGTCATTACATAGACACTCCATTTAATGTACCACTCGCAGTTTTTATTTTCAGCCTTTTGTCTGGGTTCTGAGTCTCCACTCATGACTGTCATCACGTGGGAGATGGTGGCAGCACTAGTTTATGGATATGCGTGTAAGTTTTTAGAAGTTTAACTACACATCCCTTTTAGTAAAATAACAGTTGTAGATTCTGCCATATGTTTTGTCCTCCTAGCCATGACCTTTAACCAGTATTCTCGCTGATGGAACATGCCCATGTCAGTCAATGGTTGGTCACTCTAGAGTAGCTAGGTCACTCCTGCACCAGTGGGCGTGTCTTGGAAGCAGGTTGGTATTACAGCACCCAGACCACTGCTGGGTTACATCTTTGATTGATATTGGCATATTTTCCAGACTTCATTTCAAGTAGGAACTGATCTTTATTTTTGGTCATTCTTCTGTGTTTTTAATAAAAAATTGAATTTGAAAAGGGATTATCTGTATTTTGTTTAATCTTTTGTACAATGTTTTAAACAAAAGTCAATAATTATGTCTAATGCACCAAATCCATCTCTTAGATTGATTTTATGGCTCTCAAAGTCAAGAACTGTTTGACATTATTTTGAAAAAAATTACAAAGGATTAAGATTATTGTTTTGAATGGGCAAAGGCAAGTGGTTCTCACAGCTGAATGTGTTGACTGTGTAGCCCTTGGTTATTGGTTGGTAGGTTGGTTGGTTATTGGGGTGCTTCGTTAGTTGGAGTTTGACAAACTTGATTCCAGTTAGGTCAGCTTTTCTTAGTTTATTCTTTTAGGTTTTTTTAAATTAACTGTTACTAAATCTCTAATTATTTAGCAATAAAACATTGTAATAAAAATGAAAGTTCAATTCCTGTAAGAATAAAAAAATAAAAGAACCAAAGTTACTGGTTACAGTTTACAATTATTAAAACAATATCCCGTACTTTCCGTTCTTTCCTTCCATTGCTGAAGCCAGGAAAGGTTGGAGGTTTGACTGGGGTGGCTTCCTAAGGCTTCAGGGGGAAAATCTTTATAGGGAATTAAAGTGGTGTGGATCTTCAGTTTCATTTATTCTTTTAAATGGACCTAGAAAGTTCTCCGTTCAAAAACATTGAGGAATAAAAGTAGGAGGGAACAAAAGAACTTAAGCTTCAAACCAAGAAGGAAAGATGGTGGAGGGAACTGAATGAAGTCAGAGTTTTGAGACTTCATTACTGGAGGAAAGTGCATGACAAGCGGAAGGGTTTGTAAGTTCATAGAAAATATGCTGAATATAGAAGCATAAAGGCGTATACTTAGGGGGAAATGGTTTCATCAGACCTGTTTCCCCGCTGGGGTCGCGGGCCCGCAGCCT